>JAABOM020059984.1:0-12272 GCA_011800125.2 Solanum clarkiae
GAGGTAGTGGTAAGGTATGCGTACATTTTTATCCTCCGTAGACTCCACTTGTGGGATTCTACTGCGTATGTTGTTATTGTTGGTGTTATTTAAATATATGCAATAAAGTAATTAGTTTACAATAAATCAATAATAAAGCCATGTTTTGTTTACATAAGAAAACCGTCAAAAGTCATAAAAAGTGTATATTGACTATACATTATGATACACTCAAAAATTGAATAATTTACCTATAGTTTAATCATACATGCATGAAGTATATACTGACTCTTCAATCCCCACCAACGAGAAATCTTCTCGAAACAGTCTGAAATTTTACTATCTGAACAAAGAAGCCAGGTCTCTAAGAATGTGTCTCAATTTCAACCTCTCGACCAATTCATGTCTATACCTCAGTTATTGTGTTTACAGTGTGATATAAGGAAACATCATCATTCTTGTGTTTCATCTTGTCACGCTTTAAATTAGGAGAGGTACGATTAACACTCGATATTCAATTTAACCAAGTGAACGATTTGATACAACTTAGCATGTAATGAGTCTGGACAACAAGGCTTCGATGAAATTTCACAAATATACGATACAAAGAAAAAATCTGAACAGACCGACGAGGTCTCTTCACATAACAACCTGTGTGGAATCCAACCTAATACACAAATATGTATACAACAAGGCTGACAAGATCATACAAAGCACCATAAACTATAACATTTATTTACAAGTCTTTGAAGAGTCATTTGATGTAAAATATAAGGTATAATAATTTCGACGATGAAATGCAAAACTGTTTTATCCTTTAGTTAGAGGTAATTGAAATCACACCACAATAAAGTAAGATATAGTTTGGACTAGGAAATCATATGAACTTGAAGCGTGAAATGATGTGTATGACATTGTTATTAGGAAATAAAAGAGGGAAAGTGATTGAATTAGTTGCTAATACAACAAATGTGCCTACACGTGACATTTGACAAATGTACCATCTAATAATTTGACCTTTGCATGCCTCATTCTTTCGCCTTATTTTCCCATCAAGCAACTTGAGCTCTCGACAAGATTTTGGGTACTAAGTGCTAATTTTTAAAATTTTGAAAATCTATTACTAAATCAAAAAGATCTTCACTAAAAGCCTACACTCAAAGATGTGGCTTAGTAGTTACTAATTTGTAAAGTGGATTAAGAATAGTAAGATTTAAGGCTACGTTAAAATTTCAATGCATTAAAAATACTAAGTGGTTTACTTTTATATGTTTAAGTTTTGATAAAGAAAATTATCTAATACCTATGTTGATGAGAAATAGCAAATATTTTGTGAAAATAAATGAAATACACTAATGTGTCAACGTATGGCACATGAAATTCCCCCACAATAAAAGTGCTACTCCAGGGTGTAGTCCACCAATTATGATGATAAATGTGGGAACATAGTCTTTGCAATTTATGAACATGATTTATACATAGATTTAGTCAATCGTCTGCGCTTCAAGAATAACAATTTACTACTATTGAAATATGGTATAAATATATTTTGTGTATTACAATTTACTACTATTGACAATTGACAATTTACTACAAGAATGACATTGTATTTGTCATGATCTCGACTTATTGTGGGAGAATCATTATTACAATCCAGCTAATCATACTAATATGTAACAGGTATTTAAAGATGTGGAACAAATTTAAATAGCAGTCAAGAGTTGAAATCCCATATATTCAAATAAATTAATTAAAAATAGTGTAGAATTTAACCGCCTAGAACCTAAAAGTTATTGTACCGAACTCTACCAAAAGTCTAGAATAAGGAAATGCAACTCCAAAAACCTCAAAATAAATAATGTCTAAGAATTACCTAAATCCATAAGAAATGGACCAAGATTCCAAATAAATTCATGGTAGCTTGAAAGTGTGGCTCACCCTCGAAATCGGCAAGTCAATGATCTCCTAACTGATGTCTATTAGTAGCTGCTGGCTAAAAATATCATATACTCAATTAAAAAAAAAAGACAGGTGCAATATCAATACACACAACAATAGTGTACTGATAAAATCATGGAGTCATTCTAGTAAATGCAATATATCAAAGTAATCATAACAAAGTAGAACCAAACGCATACAAAAATGCATTATCAAATTATTATTTCATGCTCAATATACAGTTTCACAGTATCAATCTCAAATGCAACAATCAAAGAAGGTCATCTAATGAAAATCATACCCAAATTGTAAGTATGTCGGCTGACACTTGTTCCAATAGCTAGTGTGTTGGTGTGACATCCGATCAAATATGTACCAGCATGATACTCGATTCAATATGTGCAGGTGTAGAACTCGAATCAACAACCACAATCATAGATCAGAAATAATGAATGCTTCACACATTTGCACAATCAAGTAATAAGCTTATTGTATGTATTGAGCATACAAAGTCATTTTATTAGGTTATTGCCTTCTTTCCCTATTCACATACATGCAAATAATACTATCAATTCAGTTAACAAGCACATATAATATAATATAGATGAGAAAATAAATCATCACTTACCTCGAAATAAGCTTTGGGAACTCTAAAGAACAGGAATTTCCCTTTTTTCAAAGTCTTGGCTCGTTCTTGGTCTAGCTAAGCAAATAGAAAATACAAGAAATCAGTGAACAATGGTATACATTATCCATATTATATCCAAATCCTAACCCTTATCCACTTTTATAATCATTTCGCCCAACTAGTGCTTTTCTTCGCTATTAATTTCAGGTCAAAACCCTTCTGCTTAGAGAATTCCCATAGATTCTAAGGTATAGAATTAAATTATAAGTTAGAAAAATGATTAACTTACTTTTGCTGAAGAATTAGATGGAAAACTAAAAAGAATAAGCCTCAAGTCATCTCTGATTGCTCAAAACCAGAATAGTAGAAAATAAAGAAGTTTTATGACTTTATTGAATTGCATTTGCGACTGCCTCCTCCCTCCCGCCCCCTCCTCCATGGTGACATTCAATCCATCATAGCAGAAATAATTTGGCCATGGTGGGTTGCACATAGATAAAAACTCAGAATTTTGTTTTCAAAAAGCCTTCATTTTGCATCACATCTTCAAACCTTAACGTTCTAAAGTTAACCTTCCACGTGAAGATCAATTTCGAGAGTTCTACTCACTCGAATTCAATTTCATAAAGCCATACAAATTTCTTATCATTTTAGCTATCAAATCGAATAATCAAACACATAAATTAAACCTCAATCTGTTATTAGATTAATTCATACTTCACTTGCCTCGAATTTTGTCCAAGTTTAGCCTAGGCTTGAAATTTTCAAGTTACTACTCAAGAATTTTCTGGCTCTATCCATTGATCCATCCATAATGACATGTCCCTCCCAATTTCTGCCCCAAAAATAGTGCAGAAACGTGGTCGTCGTGCCCCAGAAGACCCTGGAAGCTTCTAGGACTGTTGGAACAGTAAAATAGCCATTGGAATAGTCTTCTGGCCGTTAGAATAGAGTTTTGGCTGTTGGGAAAGGTCTTGTTGCCGTTGGGAGGGACTTAGGAATGTAAATATTAATTACACATTGGCTCTTAGGGAGTTGTATATATAGAAGGGTCATTTTCATTTGTTAGGCATCCAATCCAATTCAGAAATAAGCCAAGCAAAGCATTGTAAAGCTCCAAGTTCTCTAATAAAGAGTTTTTTCTTTGTTCCTCAATATATTAGTTCATTCATTGTCTTTTGCTTAGTCTTTCAAAGTTCTGCTAAGCATTAGAGTCAGGCAGACTAGCGACTTGAGCGTTGAAAGTTTGTTAGGCCGCACGATTCATTGAAATTACGACCAAGTCTGTGACAGTTGGTATCAGAGCGAAGGTTCGAAGAACATCAAGAGGAATGGAAGGCTGAAGCGAGATCACCCAAGTTGGCAAAGAGAAATCCAGGAGCCAGAGGTCACGATCCAGGGAGGCCATCGTGGAGTTTGAGACATGGGTAGCCAGAGTGGAATTGGCCATAGCCGACTGGTAGGAGAAGTTCGAGGAGGCTGACCAGAAGTTCGAGGAGGTCAAACACAGCCTAAATGGATTGATGGAGGAAATGCAATCCGCCATGAACCATGTCCTGGCCCAATGTCTCGACAGTGTGAAGGTCATAGAGGAGACACACAGGGCAGAGATTTCTTCAATGCGAGAAGAGCTTGGGAGGCTTTTGTGCAAGCTGGATAGCACAGAAGAGGAGCTTAGCCTGTGCAAAAAGGCTCTTGCCCAAGGGGGTGCGAGCACGTCCGAGGTAAGGACTGCACCTTCCAAGTTAGATATTCCACGACCCAAGTCATTCAAAGCATCAAGAAATGCCAAGGAACTAGACAACTTCATCTGGAGTATTGAGCAATATTTTAGGGCACTCGCCATGACCGACAAAGCCCTAAAGGTGGATATGGCCAGTCTCTACCTTGAGGACACTGCAATGGTATGGTGGAGGAGGAGACAGGGGGATATAGAGAAAGGAACTTGCTCCATCAGCACATGGGCAGAATTCAGGGCAAAACTCAAGAAGCAGTTCTACCCTAGCAACATGGAAGAAGAGGCTCGTTGCAAGCTGAGGCGACTGCAGCATAAAGGTAGTATACGGGAATACGTGAAACAGTTCACTGAGGTACTTTTTGAGATCTCTGACTATCCCGACAAGGAAGATTTCTTTGCCTTCATGAATGGGCTACAACAGTGGGCTAGGCTTGAAATCCAAAGGAGAGGAGCTCAAGACTTGATCACTGCTATTTCCATTGCCGAGTCCCTTATTGAGTTTAGGAAAGTGGAGAAACCTAAACCAAAGGACAAGGGCGGCAAGGGAAAGAGTGGGGGAGACCCCCATCGAGGCAAGGAGGCGACAGAAAGGGCAAAGGGATTCAAGGAGCATCAGGACAGAACAAGATCCCCGATTAGCTGCTTCTTTTATGAAGGAACACACAAGGCGAGAATGCCCTAAGAAGAGAAAAATCTCTGCCTTAATTGAGGAGCGGGAGAAAGATGAGGCCAAGATAGGTGCTCTACGTCTCCTCAGTGCAATCAAGGTGAAGGTGGAGGTGCCCAAGAACGAGAAGAAGGGGAGGTTGTTCGCTGAAGCCAAGATCAGAGGACATACCGTGAAGGCATTGGTTGACATGGGAGCCGACAGCAACATCCTCGCCCTTCAGGAGGCCAAGAAGATAGGCCTCCGTCACGAGACAAGTTGTGGTTGGCTCAAGGAAGTTAACTTTGCTCCAATCGAGACCTTTGGAGTTGCCCGGAACGTAAGGGTAAGCTTAGGAAATTGGAATAGCCACCTCAAATTTTCCATCACAACCATGGATGATTATCCACTTGTCTTGGGTATTGAGTTCATAAACCCAGTCAAGGTCGTCCCAATTCCCTTCGCGAACTCATTGTGTATCTTAGAGGAGGGGAACACTCATTTACACTAGAGCAGGAAACCCGACTCCAAGAGAAACAGATTTTAGCCATGCAGCTCGGCAAAGGGGTGAAGAAGGAGGAGCCAACCTATCTTGTTGCCTTGAAGAAAGAAGCTGCCGTTCCTCTAGCCGAAGAACTGCCCAAAGGAGTTGGGCACGTCTTGGGAGGAGTTCAGGGACGTGATGCCGCCTGAGTTGCCAAAGAGGTTACCACCAAAGAGGGAGGTGGACCAAAAGATAGAGTTGGTACCTGGTTCCACTCCGCCTGTGGCAGTGCCATACCGCATAGCGCCTCCGGAGCTTGAAGAATTACTGAGGCAGTTGAAGGAATTGATGGACATGGGGTACATTCGTCCATCAAAAGCACCCTATGGAGCACCAGTTTTGTTCTAGAGGAAGCATGGCGGATCACTCCGGTTGTGCATTGACTACTGGGTGCTCAACAAGATCATGGTGAAGAACAAGTACCCGATCCCACTCATTGTCGATCTCTTTGATCAGCTTGGCCAAGCTCGATGGTTCACCAAGTTGGATCTACGGTCTGGGTACTACTAGGTCAGAATCACCGAGAGAGATGAACAGAAGACCACGTGCATCATGAGGTATGGTTCGTATGAATTCCTTATGATGCCCTTTGGACTCACAAACGCGCCAGCAACGTTTTGCACCCTTATGAACCGTGTCCTACAACCGTTCTTAGACAAGTTCATGGTGGTGTACTTGAACGACATTGTCATCTATAGCAACACCTTGAAGGATCATGTAAATCATTTGGGACAAGTCTTCCAAGTACTCCGGGAGAATGAGTTGTACGTCAAGAAGGAGAAGTGTGTCTTTACTCAATGAGAGGTCTCCTTCTTGGGACACATTTTCGAAGAGGGCAAGCTTAGGATGGATGAGTCCAAGGTCCGGGCCACTCAAGATTGGGAGGCCCCAAGAAAGGTGTCAGAACTTCGATCTTTCCTTGGGTTGACCAACTACTATCGGAAGTTCATCAAAGACTACTATGCTATAGCCGCTCCCCTCACCGACCTACTGAAGAAGAACCGGACTCGAGAGTGGGATGGGAAGTGCCAGGCAACGTTTGAGCCACAGAAGAAAGTCGTGATCAAGGAGCCGGTGTTGGTCCTGCCCGACCATACTAAACCTTACGAGGTGCAGACGGATGCCTCAGATTTCTCCTTGGGAGGCGTCCTGATGCAAGAAGGGCATCCAGTAACTTATGAGAGTCATAGCTAAAAGATGTGGAGAAGCGCTACACGGTCCAAGAGAAGGAGATGACCACTGTGGTGCATTGCCTGAGAACATGGACACACTATCTGCTAGGCACCAAGTTTGTGGTGAAGACAGATAATGTTGCCACAAGTTACTTCCTTAAGCAGAAGAAGCTGACACCTAAACAAGTCAGGTGGCAGGCCTTCTTAGTCCAGTTCGATTTTGTGATGGAGTATAAGCTAGGAAAGGGGACGTCGTGGCAGACGCCCTAAGCAGGAAGGCCGAACTTGTCTCCATCATAAGCCCAAGTTTCCCAATGGTTGACCGTATAAAGGAGGGGTTGGAGCAAGACCCGCAAGCGAAAAATTTGTTGGGCCAGGCAAGTCAGGGGAAAATGCGCCAGTTTTGGCTTGAGGATGGGATGCTCCTCACCAAGAGAAACTGGGTCTATGTGCCAAAATGAGGAGGCTTAAGGAAGGAGATTATGAAGGAGTGTCATGACTCCAGGTAGACAGGTCACCCTGGAGTGCGAAGGACTATGGCGCTCATTGAGCGATCTTACTATTGGCCTCAAATGAGGGATGATGTTAAGCTCTACGTGAAGACTTATCTTGTGTGCCAGCAAGACAAAGTGGAGAAACGTTCCACCGTTGGTCTATTGGAACCATTGTCCATTGCGAAGAAACCATAGGAAAGCATTTCTATGGACTTCATCACGAGTCTGCCAAAATCCGAGGGACTGCAACAACATTATGGTCGTCGTGGATCAGTTCAGCAAGTATGGTGTATTTATACCAGTCCTGACCAAATTCAATACTGAAGATGGTGCCAGGCTATTCTTCAAACATGTGGTGAAATATTGGGGCATTCTGAAGACCATAATCAGCGATAGGGACATTCGTTTCACGGGGAGGTTCTGGATGGAGCTCTTCAAAATATTGGGGTCTGAACTCAATTTTTCCACAAGTTATCACCCACAGACGGATGGACAGACGGAGAGGGTGAACACCTTGCTGGAGCTATACCTGCGGCACTATGTTAGTGCCAACCAGAAAGATTGGGCCAAACTTCTGGATATTGCCCAATTTTCCTACAACTTGCAGAGGAGCGAGTCAACTGGGTCGAGTCCGTTCGAGCTAGCAATAGGGCAGCAGCCAATGGCACCACAGACTATGGCCATTGGTTATAAGGGTCCAAATCTTTCAACCTACAAGTTTGCCAAGAGATGGCATGAAAAGTCAGACTTGGCAAGGGCATACTTAGCAAAGGTCGCGCACAAAATGAAGAAATGGGCCGATGCTAAGAGGCAACACCTGGAGTTCGAGAAAGGAGACTTAGTCATGGTAAAGCTCCTTCCCCATCAAAGTCGATGGTTGGTCAAGGTGCACAAGGGGCTAGTTAGACGCTACGAGGGGCCGTTTTCCGTGGAGAAACGCATTGGCAAACTAGCCTACCGTCTGACCCTACCCTCATACTTAGAAATGCATCCTGTATTTCATGTGAGTCTGCTGAAGCCGTACCATCAGGATGAGGATGATCCAAGCCGAGGAGAGTCAAAGAGGGCATCTATAGCCATCACAACGGTGCCAGAGCGAGAAGTAGAGAAAATTCTTGCACACCGCATCATTCCCTGATAGGGGACTCATCCCAGCTACACCAAGTACTTTGTCAAGTGGAAGGGATCTCCCAACAGTGAGGCAAGATGGGAACATGAGATGACAATGTGGAACTTCCAGGACCTTATCCGATCATACAAATAGGACGCGTGAGGACGTCGCTAGATTGAGTGGGGGAGAATGACACGTCCTGCCCAATTTCTGCCCCAAAAATAGTTCAGAAACATGTCTGTCGCGCCCCAGAAGACCCCGGAAGCTTCCAGGACTGTTGGAACAGTAAAATAGCCATTGGAATAGTCTTCTGACCATTAGAATAGTATTCTGGCAGTTGGGAAAGGTCTTGTGGCCGTTGGGAGGGACTTAGGAGTGTAAATATTAATTACACATTGGCCCTTAGGGAGTTGTATATATAGGAGGGCCATTTTCATTTGTTAGGCATCCAATCCAATTCAGAAATAAGCCAAGCAAAGCATTGTAAAGCTTCAAGTTCTCTAATAAAGAGTTCTTTCTTTGCTCCTCAATATCTTAGTTCCTTCATTGTCTTTTGCTTAGTCTTTCAAAGTTCTTGCTAAGCATTAGAGTCAGGCTGACTAGCGACTTGAGCGTTGGAAGTTTGCTAGACCGTACGGTTCATTGGAATTACGACCAAGTCCGTGACAACAATGACAGAGATAGATCGATACAGTATTTCATCCTTCAAAAGAAATACTGAGCTTTCTCACACGTTATTATTGATCATATGAAATATGATTTCAAAAATTTGAGAAAATATTCTGCTTTAACTATGTAAAATTACAAACCTAATATTGTGCGAGGTATGGTGGCTACCATCACACTTGTAATTATAGGTCTTTATATATAAAAAAAAATAGTCTCTGGTTTATCAAATGTAAGTTGGAAAATACAAATACTTTTTTTTAATTCTTTTGATTTTTGATATGTCGATATATAGTTATCATGATATCAAGAGTCTAATTTTTTACCAACATTTCTCTACTTCTTATTCTTTCTTGTTGTTTGACTTTTGTTGTTGAATTTGGTTGAGAGGGAGTTTATAGAGATAAAAAAGATTATATATTTATTTGATAAGTCTTTAATTTTAATTTTTCATATAATATGTTCAAAATCATAAGATAAAAGGATATTTTTATATGTTCTATATATAGTTTTAGTTTAGATTACAAGATCCAAAAATCATTTTCACTTTTATAAACCACACGTGTCAGATCAAAGTCAGAAAAATAAATTGAAATGATAGTGTTTAGATATTTGAATCGTAAATTATTATGATCTTTATGTAGGTTTTAAATATATAAATTTTGTTCAAAAAATTAAAGAATCTATGTCAAAATTGATACTAAAAATTTATTAGTTTGATCTTCATACTCCAAAACATGTCACATTATTGACAATGAGGGAAGTAGTTTAATTTCAATTATGAAAATTAGAGATTTTGCTAATGCAAATAAAAGGTTGAAATTATACTTGAAAATTAATCGATAAAACCACTTGATATCTTCATGACCTCATAAGTGATGAAACGAAGATAATTCTTGTGCTCCACTTGGGGATTTGAGACTATCCAAGTGAAGAAAATAAGACATTTTCTAAATACTTTTTTGCTTGGCAAAATGCTTGCTCTTTTTACTATTTTTCTACCCTTAGCTTTTTGAAGTACAAAATTCTTTAGGAACAAAAAAGAAAAGGTTGAAAAAAAATTCTCAAAACACTTCCATAAAATTTCTTGAGAGTTATGAACTTAGTTAAGTGTGTACACTATTAAGAATTTGTTTCCAAACCAATTTTTATATAATCATAATTCTTGAGAAGATACTTCTTCCGTTCACACTTATCATTATTTCTCTTATCGAAGTCAAACTATATAAACTTTTACCAACATTTTAAGATGTATTTTTTTTTTTGTTATTTTAATATGAGAAAGATTACAACTTATAGCATTATCGTATAGTTTTCAATTATTCAAATTTTATATTTTAACTATTAAATTTAGCTACTTCAATTTAATTTTGAAATTTAGCTAAATTGACCTCGAGAAACGAAATAGTAAGAAATAAGAGTGAACGGAGGGAGTATACATAAAATGCCTTTCTAATCGAGCATGCGGCTTGTGATTGATGTGCTAGCAAAGTAAAATGATTGAGGATGATAGAAAGAAAAGGATTACTCAATATTAATATTATTGTTAATTATTAATTATTAATCAAAGACACACACATCAAATCTTTTAGGAGCCCATTTGCAATGATATTTTCCGTGCATTATATGTATTTCAAAGGGTCTTTAATTCAATGATTAGGATTAAAGAGGCCACATAGAGCTAAAAAGTCATTCACTATATATCTCCGTCTTTTCAAATAAACTTTCCCATTTTCAGACTCTATAGACACTAAATAAAACGGACTTTTAGTGGCAATAATTTTTTTAGCAATAATATTTATTGTCACAAAAATATTTAACAGTAATTAAATTAATGTTATTACAATTCGAAGTTGCTAAAACCTTTATCACTATTTATGTAGAGCGTTGATTATAAACAGTTGATTATTATTTAAGAAGTCATTGTCTTTTAAGATCTTCCATTCTTAGTATCTTTGAAAGTTACTCTTAAGAAAAGGAGTAAAGGGACCTCATCATATAGTCATTCTAATGATTAAGAGATGATCATATACGATCTCATTAACTTTTGAAATTGTCAACTCTTTTTTACTTTCCATTCAACTCAAAATAATCTTGAAGTGACCAACGAAGGGTTGTGTTGGAGTGGTACGTATTCTTTCATCCTTCATCAGAGGTCTCAAATTCGAATTTTTTTGGGGAGTCGTCTTTGTTAGGGAGCGATACATCCCCCAATGTGGGACTTTTCAACGTGAATCTAGATTTAGTCAGACTCTAATATAGATATCGGACACCGACTGAAAAATAAAAAATCTTAAAGTGACGTAGAATGTGATAAACCACTTCAAGTAACTTTTACACAACTAATGAGGGACATCTATATTTTTCTAACACCCTTGCACGTGTGTTCTAGGGTCTACACACGAATTTAATTTTATTTTTTCTTTAATATTTTTGTTCTTTTTAGAATACTAAAAAGTGGATATAAAGTAGAGGGAGAGTGCATACTATAGAATTCAAGCATCCTTTTCAAAATGGGCTAAAAGTAAAAGTAAGACAAATAAATTAAAATAAAAAAAATAATATTTGAAAATTTTTTGACTAAAGAAGTTATCTTTAGAAGGTCCAAATAGAATTATGACGTATAAAGTGAAATAATGAGTATTATTGTGTTGAAAATATTTTGGTTAAGTGGGTTTTCAAGTGTCAATAGATCAGACAACGTTCATGCGCAGTTGATTGTCACGATCTGACCCAGGGGTCGTGATTAGTGCCGATTAGGCGCTCAAGCAATACCAAACCAAATTTCTAATCACATTAGCTAAGGATTTACCGAAATTTCGGTAGGTTTCTAGAACGATTATAGTGGAAAGTTCGGATTAGTATGTGTTTAAGTGCCCAATCGGCACTGGTCACGGACCCTCGGTTGGGTCGTGACATTGATATATAACTCAAGAGCTTTTTATTGATAATTTCCCCTCTCTTTAGTTATATCTTTTCTTGTTCTGTTGTAAATTTTTAATTTTATATATAAATTTTTTATTAGATTGACATTTCTTTAATTATTGTTGTAGTGGCTACTTTTTAATTGTGCTATAGCTTAGTGCTCGCGTGAATTGGAATAGTGAAAATAAAACTCCAAACTCAAGGCATGATTTCATAAAAAAATGATAATAAAATTACAATGGGTCTGACCTATAGTATTTCCTCCGTTTAAAAAAAATGATCAGTTTAACTTGGCACAAAGTTTACGAAAAGAAAGAATATTTTTCAATCTTGTGATTCTAAATTAAAGTTATATTAAATGTATCAAAATATCATTTAATCTTGTGATTTTAAAAGTAATAAATTAAAATTAAAATTTTATCAAAAAATTA
>JAABOM020059985.1:0-12272 GCA_011800125.2 Solanum clarkiae
GAGACCGCATTATCTTATGTATGATGTGATTATTAGGCGGCAGGACCGCAGCGGAGACCTTGTCGGCCCACATCTATATACATGTGTAATGACATACGTATTTGTATTGTTGTCTGGGATGTTGCTGGGTTTTTTTTTGCAGGTGAGGTTAGTTAATAAAACAAAGGAAACTCTGCCGAAATTCCGGTAGGTTTTCAGGTCGGATAAATTGGGAAATTTCGATTAGTATTGTCTAGGTGCCCCTAACGGACACTGGTCACGACCGTAGGTTAGGACGTGACAGAGTAATTAGTTCTACTCTCACTCATTGATTCTCAATACTACACCCAAAATAACTTTTATATAGCTCATGACTTAAGGAATACGAATTCACAAAATCTTAGATCTTTCGGGGACTTGGCCCAACTTAGCTATAACTTTCTAAACTCTTTAACTTGACTGAAACTAGTATTTTTTCAAGTATTTTCAAACATATTGGGTTACTCAGCTAAAATGCAAAAGCAGTTCTAAAATAATTCTTGAACTTGACTCAGACTGTAATCTTTATAAGTTTTTATGATACCCATAAGAAATATATAGAAGTTCATCTAGAGTTATAAATCTTGGTAGAAATTCTTTAAATTAATGATAAAGAAATCAAGCATCATAATACTTGTCAAGAATCTATACTATTGAACAAAAATTTAATGAACCTTGCAGAAGTACATGAAACTTTGATCTCAACTTGTATTCGAAAATTCTTGGATGAAAACTAACGTATTAATTTCTGAAATATCCATGAAATAGCATTTGGAGGGCCTTACATACATGTCAATTCTAATTCTTGGAAGACTTGAAGAGATTCTTGAGTCCTAACTTTCGTGATTTTTACGATTGAGTCTCTTGAGAGGTTTTAAAACGATGAGCGTGAATTTGGGAGTTTTTATCAATAAAGTGAGTGAAAACCGACTATCTAGAGTCTACTGGGGTGGGAAAGGTCAGAACTACCCCCTTATAATTAGAGAGCTAAAATCAGAAAATTTATACACGTTTGCGTCGCGCCTCAGACGCGGACTTATGTATTTTTTTTTCCAGTTTTCGTGAAATCTGATTCTCATTGAAATTAACGAAAAAAACACAAGTGAGAATCCGCGTCCCAGGCCGGTCGTGCCCTGGGCGTGGAAAGCTCACTGTCCGAAAAGAATTAGTGAATTTTTTAATTCGCCTCGGTTGCTCTAAAATCGAGTCAAGACCATTGTCCCACTCAATTTTTCGCGCTTATAGTAAATCCTATCTCGAATTTGCGAACAAAGCATGGAAAGTCACATTACACATACGATCAATTCTAGAGGCATTTTGACCTTTTCACCGGTTTCACAGATGTTCAAAATCTATATTTAAATCTAACTAATTCAAATTCAGACTTGACAGACCTCATTCAGGAATAATGCTTTCTATCATATTATTTTTCATACCTAGCCTATATAATTCTAAGTAAATGGAACAATAATGGATGGCCCCAAACATACATTTAATTTAAATATAATATAAATGGTATATTTTATGAATAACTTGTATAGTTTGATTTATTTTATTCGAGATCAAATTATAGGTACTTTTTTGTGTCATGTGTTTAATAAATAATATCCTGCAATATAGATTAAATCATTAATAACACCTTCATGTGTTTAATAAATAATATCCTGCAATATAGATTAAATCATTAATAACACCTTTTAATTAAATAAAAAATAAGTATTGTAAAATCCATTTAAATTAAAAAGCATATATAAATTGATGAGTCGTAGAGATACGACTCTTATAATGCTTTAAACAAGATATTTTTGTGCGTTCTCAAGCAATATTTGTTATTGTGATGTTTGTTTTTATGATTTTTCAGGAAAAATGACTAAGGCATGTAGAAATGGAGGAATTATAGGAAAAGAGACGAAAAAGAGTTAATCTTTGATAAGAGGAGCAAAAATGGAATCAAGTGTGGGTACACGGAAGCCTACATGGCTTGTGTACTATTACACGGACCGTGAGGCCCATCGTGGCCTCACACTTGGCGGCTGGAGGCACAAGAGTAGAGAGCTAAATTGCCAATTAGGCAAGCTCCCACGGCACACTGAATGATCCATGGAGCATAAGACGGGTTGTGGCAGGGCTTGTCAAAGTGATATGAGAGTCACCACCGCCGAAAGTCGAAGAATGGGAGCTAAGTGGTAAGTGATGGGACGTGTCACAGGCCGTGTGACCAACCACGATCTATGACTTAGCTTGTGACATCAAGGGAGAGCTGGAAAATGCTAAGGACAAGTAGACAGTCTGTGAAACAGACCATTTAAACTCACACAGCCCGTTCAATGACACGTGGAGCAGCAATTGACTTTTGAAGCCAAGTATGACCAGACGAACCATTACACGATCCGTCAACGTCTCACGATCCATTTAGTGGCCCGTTTTCATATCGACATGATTTTTCCTATTTTAATTTGGATTAGGTTTTCTTTGTATATAAATAGTTGTTTTGTTTCGTTTTTAGGGAGACTTAGACAGCTAGAGATAGAAAATACTGAAAGGCACTATTTTCCTTGAGATTTCACAAGATTATAGGATTTTGCTTATCTAGTTCAAGATTCTTCAATAGTAAGTCATTTATTATGAATTCCTCGTATCATTGTGGTTTTGTTTCTTGAATATGCTAGGCTAAACTCACAACTAGGGTTGTGGAAACCATGAAAAATCAATAAGATAGACGAATATGGAGTAAATCTCGAGATTGATTAGCGTATATATCGTAGTAATCTGCAATGTAATTTCTTCTTTGATGAGTCGACGCATTAGGGTAAGCCTTTATTCATTACATGCTCGAAAGGGATGTTTTGATTAGAAAAAGAGTTCTATGATAGAAATTCAGAGTTTTTAACCTAGTCTAAGTACTAGAGACCGAAAGGTGAGAGTATTCCGAGATTGACAACAAGGGTTAGCAAGTATACGTTCTGAGACCGAAATGTGATGAACGATATGCATCTAAGAAGGACCGAGAGGTGAACTAGATGTTACATAACTTGTTAGTTCTTATATACATAATCATGAATGAGTTTACCACTAGATTCGGCTATGGCATTAGATGTCATGCGGAATACAATCTTACTTCGCGTAAATTGTTTGAAATCTAGTAGTCCTTGCACTCATTTGTTGCTTTATTTTAGTATCTTAGTTCGAAAAACCAAACCCCCCATTTACTTTATGTACTTTTGTTTTAGCAATAGATATTACATCTGAAAATGGTGCTAATAGATATATTCTCACGCATTTCCTGTGGGATCGACCTCAACTCTGGTTGAGTTCTATATTTGATCGCAATCGCTTTACTATTCCTTTTGGAGTGTAAATTTGGGCGTGTCATAAATCAAGGTTAATAATTAATACTAAATGTTATGTCAGTCGAACTTACTTATTGTTTTAAAGAATAAAAACGTAAACAATATATAACTCTCTATAATCTAAAAATATTTGAACTTTTATTTATTATATGATAAAACACCATTAATTCTTTTCAAATTTGATTCTTTTATGAATCGTTGGTTCATTAGTTTCATCTTCAATTTGTTTGGTCTTTCTCATTATTGTTGTTGAATTTGTTTGGCCTTTTTAACTTCTTGTACTTCGTCTGCAATAAAGCATCTTCTAGCTCGATCACCTCCATTTTTTGGATTAAGTTTTATAAGAAATATGAATTCTTTTTGCTCAATTAGCATCAATTTATGATAAAATGCGGATTCTTCTTTCTGCATGAAAAAGTATTGTATTAGTTAGAAAAAATTTATCTATTGAGAACCTCTTTAATCCACCATAAATTAATAAGGACAAATTATATTATTTAATATGAAAAAGATTAATCTATTGAGAACCTTTCTAATCCACAATAGATTAATAAGGATATATTACATTATTTAATATGATAAATATTGAAATATAAGATTATCATATTACCTTTTCAAATATTGATTGTTTATATGTTTTAACGTTGCAACCAAGCAAATATTTTGCACATTCAAACAATTGAGAGTAGAGCAATATCTATGTTGTGCTCACTTTTAACCTCAAACTTTCATATTAGAAAGCATAATAAGTATATTTCAATGCCATTTATCACTTTGAATATTTAGTAAAATAAAATTCAATATTACCATTTTTGGACAGTTACTGCATTCTCAATAGCGGGATTTATCTACATACTACTGATAAATGTGAAAGTTATTCCAAAAATATCTTTATAAAAATAAAAGTAGTGCATTAAAAAGTTATAAAGTTTATTATAAACACAACAATTAATTTAGTACCTTGATACTATGTGGTTCTAACATACAAAATGCTATTATAGGTCTTTTAATATTCAACTTTTGCAGCAAATTTGGTATCTATTTCTGATGATTCACTCCATAAAGTTATTATTTTTTGGTCACATCTGAATTTGACAATTAAATACATAAGTATAAATTTTTAAATTTATAATAGAAGATTTTTTTAAAGCTAAGATTATTGCAGTTTTCATAATAATTTTAAAAAATAAATTTAACTCACTTCTCGTTCATAAGTACGATCTCTCTTTGATTTGTTTTTTCTCCAATGAAGATCTTTGAACTTTCAAATATTTCAAGTATATCTAGAAAGAAAATTACAAAAAAATTGTTAAGTAAGAGGAACATACTATGTTTATATTAAATAGTTGATAAAATATGAAAGACTTACCCAAGTATTTCCCCGTGATACACAATGTTGTATCTTCAAACAAAACAAAATTATTTGAAAAAGAGCCAGTAGAAAACTGACTCCTACAGTCCTGAACAATAGTGTTATCGATGAATCCAATCTCAATCACTTTGTTTACCGATAGAAAATTTGGATTAGCACATTTAATGTATCAATTTATGATAGAATCCATTGAGAGATTGTCTAAAATAAATTATTGAAAAACATAATAATAAGAATAATATATGAATTTATAACATAAAAAAATAAATAAGATGAAGAAGTATTACTTACTTGAGATATTACTTTACGTGAATAGATGGAACTTGTGAATAGATGGAGATGTTAGAAACAAAATAATAGAAATTTTTAAATAACAAAAAATTATTTGACTAAACTAACTAAACAAAGGCCAGAGTATAATTCGAATGAAGCAAGTTAAGCTGGCACAACAATTAATATTATTTTTTTAAAATTCAAAAAGTGAAAAAAAATATGAAACAAAGAAAGTGAGTGTGTAATATAAGTAAACCTGATAATCAAATGAGAAAAATCGTAAAATAAGATCCAACACCACTTAACACAAATTGGTGAAGGGAGTGAATGAATCAAATGTTGAAATTCAAGTGTTTTTATAGAAGTAGAGAAGTCATAAATTAAAAGGAAAAAAAAATATTTTATTATATTTAGGATAAAACTTTTCATCATACAGTTACGATTCATAGTGAAATTAGAAATTTTTTTATTTATTTTCCAAATAATTAATACCTTTTTTCCTCTTCAAAGTGAAAAACTTGTTTTAACGAAAAAAAACAAAAAATAAAATTAACTAAACCGTGTTCTCTCGAAAAAAAGACAAACTTTTCTGAAGTTTTTCCCCTTAATCTTTTTTCTTTTTTCCACGTGTTTTCCTTTTAATTTTTTTTTGACTAATTTTCTTTTACTCCAAATTTATTTTAGTTGAAAAAAGATTCTTTGTGTATAGAGATTTTTCCCTAAAAAAAAGAAAAACTTTCCTGAAGTTTTTCCCCTTAATTTTTTTTTCTTTTTCACTCGTGTTTTGCTTTTTTTTTTCTTTGACTAATTTCCCTTACACCAAAGTCCATTTTAATTGGAAAAGGATTCTTTGTGTGGTTTTTTTTTTAATTTAATTTTTCTTTTAATTTTTTTCTTTTTGATTGGATGTATTTTCCCTTTTAATTTTTTTCGACTAATTTCCTCTTACACCAATCTATTTTAGTTGAAAAAGGATTCTTTGTGTAAGGATTTTTCTTTATTTAATTTTTATTTATATGTAATATTATTAAAATAATAATTCTAAAAAAAAGGTGAAAAGATGATTTTGTCTAAAGAGGAGTCTTTTAATGAAGGAAAAAAAGTTCGAACAACTTTATTAAGGACATTCACACTTTTAATATAGTATACATAACCCAATACCAATAAGTCAATTTTATGATTGGCTTATCGGTTACGATTTAATTTTGAACACCCCTAGCTAAAATCAAAAAGTCAAATCAAATTGAAAGCCTAATCAAAGAATCAACACTTTCTATTATTTGACTTGATTTAATTTTTAACTTTAAAAATTAACAAATTTAATTTGATTTTGATTTTAAGAAAAAAAACCGAAAACATAGAATTAAACCAACTATGTAAATACCATAACTTTTATGATGCATATTATCGTTTGCCCTATTGGTTCGTAGCCTTTGTCTTTGTAGAACTTCGATCATTTGCCTAATTGTGTTTAGTAGTTAGTTTGATTTATAATTTCTTATATATAATTTTCAGAATCTATTTCGTGTTTAAAATAAGTTATTTTTTAAATTTTTAATTATTCATCATTATTAATTAATTCACTATGTCAAAGATATCTTGGTATATGTGCTTGGATATTTCTAAATCAAAAAAATCAAAGCTTCAAAAAATTAACTTAATTAATTTGATTTTAATATTTTAAAACTAATTTTATTGATTTAGTTTTCTTTTAATAAAAAATTGATTCAAATCGAACCATGAACATGCCTAAAAAAGTGAAGGGGGCTCTTATTGGAAGGTACATTGTGTGTGGAAAAAAAAAGGATAACAGGTGAAATTTTTTGATATGGGTAATGATATACGTCATTGGACAATCTAAATTATTTACATGGTTAAAATATTATATACATTCAATGTATATAGTGTATATATACGTATATTATATTTATAATATATGTATATATACATTTTGTACATATTTTTATAAATTTGATAGTTGAATGATCTAGATCACTATTAATTCCAAACTTTTACGTTTAAATAATACGAACTGCACTTGATAGTCAGTCCTAGCCATGTTATGTAAGTTTGAGTCCCTCCGTTTCAACCTGTCATACTTTTTTTTTAGTTTGTCTAAAAAAAATTGTCTCTTTTGCGTTTTAGCAATAATTTGATTTCAATCTTTTACATGACATATTTAAGATAACAAGAGTAAAAAACATTTGGCACATTTGAATTTTGATATATCTCTAATTTAAGATTACGAAGTTCAAATTTCTTTTTTACTTTTTTAAATTATATATCAATAAAACATAATAAACAAATTGAAATTGAGGAAGTATCAATTTTAGGAGTATCAATTTTATTTACATTATTCAACTTATTGTCCATATTAGCAAACTTTAAATAAAGGAAAAATTACAAAATTATCGGATTTTCCCCCAAAAATTACCACCAGCAATTTAGTTACCAAACTAACATTACATTTACCAAAATACCGTGTTGGAAAAGTTGAGTGGTCATCAAAAGAAATTTTTTCATTGGTTAACTTTGGGGCCCGAATGACCGGTGATTGACGACTCTTTATTGACTGCCGTGCCGGTCATTCATTGGCTCAACTTCCAACATTTGCACCTCCAATTTTTTAAAATTTTTCAAGAAAAGCATTTGGAAAGGTTCTTTTTAACTTTACACATTTCTTTAACAAGCCAAACTCATTTGAACCGTCACTTTTTTTTCCCCTTGTTAAAGACAAAAAACCTCATCTGAAGAAAATCATTTTGCTTGGTTATTTCTCAAGTTCTTTGCGACAGTCAACGAAGTTCATCAGGTTAGTGTAGATAATTTTTTTTCGATTTTTTGAATTATTTCATGTAGTTTGAATCATTTTAAGTTTGGTTGTTTTAATAATCTTATGTTCATTTTCTTTTATATTTGTATGTAGTTTCTTTCATAAGGTAAAAAAAATTAGAAATATGGAAGTTACACCAACTAGAAAAAGTCCAAGATTTCAGAATAAGGAGAATAATCCTCATTGTTGTTCTTGAAAGAGTTAGTGCCCCTAACCTTCTGGTGAACCTGATTCACAAAACAGTACGTGCAAGTTCGCTAAAGAAGTAATGAGAAGCAAACAAATAATAGTGGAAAAACTCTTTGCTCAAGGGAGAAACAACCACTACCTACACTCGTAGGATTACAACAACTTCACTAACTTCAAACGAGCAACGTTCAACTTACACCACTTTCAACAAACTCAACTCTTGAGAGTCAAACCCACTCACAACTCATGAAAAGTAAAAACAACTTCTTACAATATTTGTCACTAAACAAAGATTCTAAGAAGATTGTCAAACAAACATGAACAATCAAGAAAACCTAACTCTAGATCTTGCTTGAATGCTCTCGCCAATTGCCCTTTGCTTGAAAGTGATCACTGAAATTAGATCACAAAAGCTAAGTCTTCTAGGGTTGATGAATGTCTTTACATTGCACCCTGAAGACTTTCCAAGTAGGACTCCTTTCTTGAGATGGGCATGCCATTCTTTTCCATAAGGGAGTCCTTTTCCAAAGCTTCTTCCTTCTTCGTATCCCATATTTATTTTGTTTACATAAATAACGGTTCAACTTTAACTCGGGTTCAGCTTAGCTCCATTGGTGCACATACGCAGACCTAGTTCCTCCAAACTGTTGCTGACTTGTGTTTGTCATCATCAAAACAACATGGTCATACCTGCATAAATCCTAAAAAATTTTCCTTTTTTGATGATGGCAAACTTGTATGCATAGATAACTTTTCCCTTTTTGATGATAGCAAACTTGTATGCATAGATAACTTCCCCCTTTTGACATCACAAAAAGACAGAAAATAGTAGCACAAGTCATAGAATCAAGAAAAAACAGCAGGCAAAGACCAGGATCAATGGAACACAACAACATTAAAATTGAGGATATTAGCCATCTATAATGCCCAGAGTAACACAACATAGTAAGAAAAACAGATATCCACAGTAAAAATATCAAGCAAGCACCAATGCTCGCATAAGCGTCCACAAAAACTTATACACATCCAAAAAAAATTATCTGTGACAGAAACCAAAAATAAAAAAGATAGCATCTGAAAGGAGTGACTAAGGGGGAGATATGGAAGGGCCTGCGCCTAGGAGCTTAAGAAGGGAATCCACCCACTGATTATGATCCACCTGCTGCTAAAGGAATCGGTCTTTAAGTCGAGCAACCTCATCTTGAGAGGCACCGAGCTGGTCCTAAAGTTCATCAATCTTAGCCTGAAGACTAGCCCGCGCAGGCTGATATTCACATAGTTCCCTCGTGAGCTGAGTAATGGCACTAGTGGTCCGAGGTGGAACAGGTGCAACAATAGCAGCAGTAGAAACAACAGGAGGAGCAACCTGACATTCTAGGGCAGTGTGGCGATCAATCATATCCTTCTTGGTCAAAGTTCTCACAGCACTAAGGGGAAGCTTGAAAGCCCAAAACACATGACTAAGCAAGTTGCCATAGGCCAGTTGATGAGGGCCCTTAGCTATATCAACAATGCGAGCCATATGCTGCATAATCAGAGCTGGCCAGTCAATAGTCCTTGAAGATCAATCGCATGGGCAATGCCCATGTCATGAAATATGGCCTCATGCCTGCACTCACCCCTAGGTAGGGGCACCTTGTGCACCACCTCAAACAGTAGCTTGAAGAAAGATGGCATATCTGCCTTATACACCTTGCGAGGGACATCAGTAACCCTCCGCTCCATGAACTTCAAAGTCTGCAAACACCCTGAGTCCTCAAACCAGGTGTACTCCGCCAGCCCCTCCGTAAAAATATGTAAAATCTCCCCAAGCTTAACCTTATCAAACAAAATATCAATCCCACACACCCTCAAAGTAGCCACATCCCTAGCAATGAAACCCAGATTTGTGTAAAACTCAACCACCTCAGCCTCAAACATTGGTGTACTGATATCGCAAAACAAGTCAAGTCACCCCTGAAATGCCAGTTTATCACACAGATGCATAATCAGAGGATAATCGCACACTACAGGGTGGATCACCTGGCCTCTAAGTACCCTCTTGACCCGAAATAAAACTCCTTGCCCACTTTGTTAAAGTTTTCTATATACTTTTTCCCATGGGTGGAGGCAGGGAGAACATATGGAGAGGTAGGTGTAGGGTGTCATTAGGGGAGGAAGGAACACAAACAGGTGGGGAAAGAGAACTACCAGCCTTACCCGGACGGACCCTTTTGCTGCTTGAAGATGGAGTAGGGGCATCGAGCACGCGCTTTCTGCTCCTAGTGAGTGGACCACGAGGACATAGAGTAGTAGGCCAGGGAGACTCAGGCGAGGGAGCCGAGCAATGGATAGTGGTTCGACAGACCCGAGCCAAGGGAATGTCATTGTTAGAGTCAGCGGGCTCAGGTGCAGACGAAGGCGCTATGGAAAAAGGGGCGACTGAGGGTTGTGGAGACCCAAGCAGAGGTGAAACGACTCGAAGAAGGGGTGTGTCTATGGAGGACGACGAGGGTTTATCAATAAGCCGGCGAAGGGAAGGCTGAGGGTCAGGAACCGGCAAGGAAACAAACGTCCTGTAGGGTTTGGACAGCGAGGGGCATGGCTGATACAGAGGTAAGTCCGGAGATGGTGAAGGAAAAAAGCGAGGGGGTTCAATTGTAGTGGCTGGTAGCGGGGACGGGGGTGGGGAGCAATTGTGGATAGAGGGTGATGAGTATAGTTCCTCCTGAGAAATATCCTATAGAAGTGATGGGGCAGTGCGTTGGAGTCGGTGTCGGAGTAATCTACTAAGGACGCTATAGTTTTGAGATTTCTTATGGAGAAGATATAGTGACTTTGAAGAAAGGGTATTTTGTGAGACGTATGTGAGCACATGGTTAATATGAAGGTTTTCTTGAGAGTTGGAGCAAACTTCGTGATTGGATTGAAAAGATGTGTACTGATATTTGAATGGTGATCATTGCCCATTTTGAAGATGTAGCCCCTCCCGCCAATTTTGAAGATGGAACCAGGTGGAAGCTACAGACAACCTTTCATTGGATATGCATTCAGTAAGCTTGTGGAAGTGATGGAGTGGATGCGTACCTGATATGTCAGGATGCGAAGACCAGTTCCCCCTGACTTGATGCCTCACTCCTAGCAATAGACACTAAGGGTAATATCATAAGTTTCCAGCTGATGTGTCCTCTAGAAGTTCTCTTAGTAAAAAGCCTGCAAGCTTATTCAAGTTATAATGAATGTACAGTGTTTAAAGATCAAGTTGAGAGTCAACGGAAGAGAAATTATCAAGTTAGAACTCTTTATTAACCCTAAGTGGAGGCGATTCTGCTCAAATTGCTCCTTGCTCAGGGCTTTGGTGAAGATGTCGGCAACCTGGTCCTCTATTTTGCAGAAAACCATTTCAATAATTCCTTACTCTACATTGTCCCTTAAGAAATGGTGCCTCATATCGATATGTCTGGTGCGCTTGTGCTAAACTGGATTCTTAGCTATGTTCACAGCACTGGTGTTATCACGCATAATGGGAATGCATTCCACTATAATTCTAAAATCAGCAAGCTGTTGTTTGATCCATAGGAGTTGAGCACAGCAGGAGGCAGCAACAACATATTCAGCTTCTGCCATTGACAAGGTAACCGAGTTTGGTTTCTTGGTGGCCCATGATACTAGACAAGATCCCAGGAAATATACCATTTCTGAGGTACTTTTTCTATCCACAGAGTAGCCTGTATAGTCAACATCAGCAAATCTGACAAGATCAAATGAGGAGTCAGCTGGGTACCAGAGAACCAGGTCCGTGGATCCTTTAAGGTAGTAAAGAATCCGTTTTGATATCCTTGAGATGCAATTCCTTGGGTTTAGCTTGAAATCGAGCGCACATTCCCACACTAAAAACTATATCAGGTTTGCTAGCAGTCAGGTATAGAAGTGACCCAATTATCCTTCAGTACTTGGTCTCATCTACATCCACTCCTGCTTCATCCTTATCAATCCTTGTAGTTGTGGCCAAAGGAGTATCACTTGCTTTGGCATCCTTCATTCCGAACTTAGTGAGAAGCTCCTTTATGTATTTCTGCTGATGAATAATAGTGCTCGTCCGTCCCTAATATATCTGGAGCCCTAAGAAGAAAGTAAGTTCTCCTATCATACTCATCTCAAACTCACTCCCCATGAGTTTTGCAAATTCTCCACCTAGGGAAGCTTCAGTTTCGCTAAAGATGATGTCATCCACATAGACCTTCACAATAAGTACATG
>JAABOM020059986.1:0-47374 GCA_011800125.2 Solanum clarkiae
ATTTAGCTCTTACTAAGGGTTTTAATCCCCATTGATAAGTTTTTTTAAGTTCTAACAAAGACTAGGGCTACAATCAAGAGAAGAGGAGTGAGAATTCAAGGAAATCGAGGAGGGTTCTTACGAGATTGAGCGTTAAAGCTTCATAACAGGTATGTAAGGCTAAGTTAAAGCATGAAATTGTCCTCCCATGTTCCTCAATTGATGATAATAGAGGAGTTGAGAGTATAATGAGTCTACATATATGTTTCTTGAATATTTTCTGATAATATATATATATCACATGTATTTTCATGTGTTGATGATTATCATAAACTTGAGTTACTAAATAAATGTTTTTAATGGGTTATTTACCCAAGTCCTATATGTTACTTTGTAAAATAATGCATGAATGAACCTAGGGATTGAGTCTAGAACCTTGACTTGAGTATGTTGGTTGTGATTATGATGTGAGCATAATGATGAGTTAATAGAGGTTGATGATCCCATGAGTATTTATAATTGAACTTCAGAGATATATCTAATTGACTTCTTCCTAATGATTGATCTAAGTCTTGAGCTATTGAATGAGAATTAAGTTGATGAGATAAATTTGAGATGATAGGCCAAAAGACCTAATTGAGTTGAGTTAATGAGATGATGAGAGTCTCCATGAGACTAATTGAGATGATTGATTGAGATGAAAAGTCTTATGAGCATCAAGTCTTGGAAGGAGTATCGATCACCAAAATGCATAACAGTAAATCTAACTCATACTTATCAACTATATCGCCAAGCGTAGGTGAGGATTCAGCCACTACATTCAAGGTTCCATCTTGAGATGAACTCCCTAAAAGCAATAGGGACTTGAAGAGACTAGATCCCTTAGGGATCTGATTCGTTCTTTACTCTATAAATACGGAACAACTGTGGCAACATCAGCGAGATTGTTGTATAATCACTGGCTCATAGGTGATTGTTGTCAGATAAGAAAAACTCCTAGATAGGTTCCACACGATAGTACTCTAAGTTGAGTTGATTGGATGAGTTTGGATTAGTATTGATGAGTCATTTGTCTACTATTTATTCTTGCTTTAGATAGACATTTGACATTCTGATTAAGTATCTTTCATGAGTTAATGTTATTCTGTATTATTTTGCCTATATCTATTTTATTCAGCTATTTTACGTACTCGTACATTCCACGTACTGATATCCATTTGGACTGCATCATTTCATGATGAAGAGGCAGGTACCAGAGATCTTCAACAGGCGCATCGTTGAGGATCTACCACAGTCAGTTGAATTGGTGAGCCTCCTTTACTTCAGAGGATCATTATTTTATTTTCATCTAGCTATTAGGAGCAAACTATAAACTAACTTTATTTTGAGTTAAGATGGCCATGAGTCTATCATTCGCACCAATTGACAGTGATAGAGGTTACATAAACTAGATTTTGATGTATCTTGAGTTGATTACTTATCTTGGTTTGTTTCTTTCTTACCAGTACCACTGAGTTGATTTTATTTTATTTATAGAATTGTCCACCAACTTGCTATCTTTAGTCTTCCATTGATTTGTTAGTTATGTTGAGTGAATAAATGTGATGAGGCCAAGTAGTTCGCTTAAGGACTAGCAATAGTCTTTGGGTGCTGGACATATCTAGGATACCCTCTTGGAGCGTGGCAAACTTGATATCAGAGCACAGAGTTCAAGTGTCCTAGGAAGTCTATGAAATTGTGTCAGTAGAGTCCTGTTTATGGATGTGTTGTGCACCATACTTCATAAACAGGAGGATATAGGACATTAGGAATGGTACATTTCTTTTACATTCTAATTCGTTTGTTAGAAATAAAACTCTATGAGAACTCCTTTCTAATTCTTGTATTCCGCAATTGCAGAATCGTGATCTTGCTACTAAGAAGGGCCCTCAGAGGTAAAGGGATATCTTGCTAGGTAGAATGTTAACCCACCTAAGCCTCAAGGACATGAGCGGCCCATAAGTCCAGCCATGCCTGTTGAGCAACCACCACAAGCAAAGATTTCTAATATGGAGCTTCGCCAGGCTACCTAAACTCTAGCCTAGGCTATCACAACACCTACTGCAAGGCAAGGAGTGGGTAGATAGGATGCACAAGACACATCCAGAGTCTTGAATTTTTGAGGATGAATCCGTCTGAGTTCACGGGGTCTACATGTAATAAGGATCCTGAGAATTACATCTATGAGCTCTAGAAGGTGCTTCAGGTTATGCATGTGGCTGATGTTGATAGATTTGAATTGGCTGTCTACCCGCTCAAGGGTGTTGCCAAACTGTGGTTTGATCAGTGGAAGAAGGGTAGAGGAGAGGAAGCCTTATTACTGGGCAGTGTATGAGAAAACTTTCTTAGAGTGTTTCTTCCCATGAGAATGGAGGAAGGCCAAGGTAAACGAGTTCTTGAATCCAAAACAGGGCGCAATCACTGTGTAAGGTATGGGCTTAAGTTCACTCAGTTGTTTCGCTATGCTCTGGACATGGTTGCTGATATGAGGAGAAGAGTGGGGATATGTTTTGATGGGCTGAACAAAGGGCCAAAGAAATATGGGAGTGATATGTGTCATGACCCAAGCCTAGGGTATAGACACAACACAACGAATAGGAACTCGAAGGGACCCAAACAAACCTCTTAGAGTATCAGTCACACATCCTTGGTCGCGGAAGCAAAGTAAACAATATCAAGAGATTTAAACAAGGATAAAGAGACAAAGGGAAGTCTTAGATAACCATAAACAACCAAGAGTCAAGAACATAACATAGTTACATCACTTTTCCAACAACACCTCCAGTATAGATGGGGCGAGGGCCAAGTTACTTTCGGGCTCACCCTCATAGTATCAAGAGTTCAATAGAAAGAAATAACATAAGCTAGGATAGTATATCTAGTGTCCCCGAACTTGAGAACTCACCAAATCTTATCTTAAAGATGTCCATAGCTAACCATGTAGAGGATGATCGTAAGGAGCTCCGGTTACTACATGACAACATCATGTAGGCATAAAGTATGCGTTGGTACATTTGAATGTACTAAGTATGTAGGATGCAATATAACAAGAGATAGATAACATAGTTAAAATGCATAATAATAAACAAGGGATAGTATATTAGCAGCACGACATGCATGATCAATGTTTGTAGTAAAACATGCTTGTATAGAACATAATACATGTTTAGGAAGAAGCCATATCCATATAGCCTAAGCAAGCTTTACTTGAACTCCAAGGCTTGCCACTCCCTTGGAAAGTGATCGAGGCACATACCCCTCAAGGTGGTAGTACGGGCGTACCACCTCTCGACAAGGCGATTGAGGTACATACCTCTCAATAAGGTAGTAAGGGGTTACCACCCCCCGACAAGCAATTGACGTACATACCCCTCAATAAGGTAGTATGGGCTTACCACTCTCCGACAAGGTGATTGAGGTATTTACCCCCCAACAAGGTAGTACAGGCTTAACACCCCCCGACAAGGTGATACTGGCTTAACACCCCCTCAACAAGGTGATTGGGCTTAACACCCCGCCTCCCCAACAAGGTGTGGCCAACTTGCAACACCATAGATACTTTTTATGAACTCAACACGTATATACATTACTTTTATCATTATAAAGTCACTTGACTCATAGGCCATACAATAGATCATAAATTGCTCAAGAATTCTTAACCGGACATTTTAACAAACACTTGGTGGGTGTGTAATGCTAGTTCAAAATCATGCAATTCAAGAGTAAAATCATGTGAGAAAACTTAATATAAATCAACTCACCAACACTTGGTAAGATCCTCATGCAAGATACATTGAGACCCTTCATCAAATCTCATAATAGATCATAGATTCATTGCTCAAAACATGCTTAAACAGTCAACATTTTATGAAATCCCAATATAGTTCATAATCAAATTCATAATAAGAGATACCTATAGATAATTCAACTTGAAAACATGCAATTTACATAAAAAGGAAGGTTGGGTACCATGGGTGAAAGGACCCAATGGTTGAAATCCATATACATTATATTTGGAGATTCTCTTGATGAAGATTTGAATGAGAACTTGAAGCTTAAATGGATTTCTTGAGATCTAAGAATGAGTTTGGGACAATTGAATTTAGATGAAATATTTGGCTAAGTGTTAGTGAGGGTTTTGGGGAATGTCTTGAATGATATGAGATTGAAAAATGACTAAGTATAGGTGTTTTTACGCATAAGAGGCTTTGGGGCCTTAGGCTGAAACTGAAAAACTGGCCAAAAAAATAACAATGGTTCGCCCCTGGCCGCGTCGTGCTAGGGGCGCGGATCCTCTCTGTTTTTTGTAATTTTTGGAAAATAAAAATTTGCTACGGTTGCTCTAAAATTGGGGTTATACCCATTTCCGACTCAATTTTTTCCCTGATCATAAATATGAAGTCAGATTTTTAATATCAAGCAAGAATTTCGAGATATATGGAAATTGCGATTGTGGGAATTTTCGAGGCACATTTTGGGCACTTTTGGGGCATTTCAATATCTCACCCCTGGGAATATTCATCCCCGAATGTCAAAGAAATGTATATAAGAGAAGTAATCAAGATGATTTTAGCCCAACACATGAATGCAACAATGTACTTAAACATCATTTCAAAATCTCTACATAAGTGTCAAAATCACTATAAACTTGTCGACATAAACATGAATGCATGCAAATGACATAAGGGCTGAAACGTAAGACTTGAAATCATATAGGGGACTTAGATCAATACCCTAGGATTTAGTGGAATGAAAGAGATAGGGATATTGCTTCTGCGTGTTTGCCTCGAGTTCCCATGTAACACTTTCAACTTGTTGGTTTCTCCAAAGAACCTCAACAGAAGCTACATCCTTGTTCCTCAACCTCTTTACTTGTCTATCCAAAATTTCTACCAGAACCTCTTCATAAGTCAAATTGTCTTCAACAACACCCACAACATCTAAAGGCACAATAGACTTGGGTCACCCACACACTTCCTCAACATAGACACATGGAAGACCAAATGAACCATATTAATGTCATTGGGAAACTCCAACTCATAGGTCACCTTACCAATCCTCCTCAACACTCTATAAGGACCCGCAAATCTTGGACACAATCTACCCATTTTGCCAAAACGAACCGCACCTTTCATGGGAGAGACTTTAAAATAGACCTAATCACCAACCTTAAATTTAAGATTCCTTCTTCGCACATCGACATAGGACTTTTGTTTACTTTTGGGATATTTTTAGTCTTTCCCTTATCATCCTCACCTTCTCTATGGCCTCCACAACCAATTCCGGGCTTAACAAAGCTATATCTCCCACGTCAAGCCATCCAATCGGGGACCTATAATGTCTACCATAGAGAGCCTCAAAAGGAGCCATAACAATGCTTGAAATGATAGCTATTGTTTTAAGCAAACTCAATGAGTGGAAGGTGTTCATCCCAACTACCCTTAAACTCTAAAACACAAGTTTTAAGCATATCCTCAAGAGTTTGGATAGTTCTTTTGGCTTGTCCATCCGTTTAAGGGTGAAAGGTCATACTAAGCTTAACCTTGGTACCAAGACCTCTTTGGAAGAACCTCTAAAAGTGAGAAGTGAATTGAGCACCACGATCCAAAATGATAGACAAAGGCACTCCATACAATCTAACCAACTCACGAATATAAAATTTGGCATAATCTTCGGCACCATAAGTAGTTTTGATCGGTATGAATTGAACTGACTTTGTCATTCTATCAACCACAACCCAAATAGAATCAAAATGCTTTCTAGTCTTAGGCAACCTAACCACATAATCCATGTTAAATTCCTCCCACTGTAGGAATCTCTATATCTTGGACTAGGCCACCTGGCCTTTGATACTTGGCTTTCACTTGTTGGTAATTATGATAACCGGATACAAACTTAGCAATATCTCTCTTCATAACACCCCATCAAAACACTTCCCTAAAATCTCTATACGTCTTTATAGAACCAGGGTGAATAGAATAGAAAGAGTTATGAGCCTCACGCAAAATCTTCTTTCTTAAATCATCAACACTAGGCATACACAATCTACCCTGGTACCTAAGGGCACCATCTCCCCCTTGGGAGAAAACCTCCACTTTACCATCTGTCACCAAGGCCTTCAACTCTAAACAAGACGGGGTCAAGATCTTGCTTTGCTTTCACCTCCTCAATCAATGAAGATTCAAAACCATCAACAACCACTACACCAACATTATCAACATCTTCCGACCTAACCCACAATCTATCCAACTGATGGACCTCTTTAGCCATTTTTTTCCACCAACATTAACATTAGCTAGGCTACCCATAGACACCCTACTTAAAGCATCAGCCATAACATTAGCTTTATCAGGGTGATAATGCACACTCGAATCATAATCTTTAAGAAGTTCTAACCACATTCTTTGCCTCAAGTTGAGATCTTTTTGGGTGAACACATATTGGAGACTCTTGATCGGTAAACACATCCACATAGACCCGATACAAGTAACGACGCCAAGTTTTCATAACAAATACCATGATGGCCAATTCAAGATCATGGGTAGTATAATTCTTTTCATGCACCTTAAATTGCCTAGAGGCATAAGTTATCACCTCACCATATTGCATCAAAACACAACCCAAATCGATTCTTGAGGTATCACAATACCCTTCCAACCCTTCTGGTAGAGACAAGATAGGAGCAAAGAGAAGCTTATCTTTCAAAGTTTAAAAACTCTTTTCACACTCATTGGTCCACAAATTTTGCCTTCTTTTGAGTCAACTTAGTCATATAAGAAGCAATAGAAGAGAAACCACTAACAAACCTTCAGTAGTAACTCGCCAAATCCAAGAAACTTCTAATATTAGATGGTGTCAAAGGTCTAGGCCAATTTCTAATTACCTCCATCACCCGATACCACATGACCTAGAAAGACAACCTTTTTTTAACCAAAACTCACATTTTTCATATTTGGCATACAAATTCTCCTCCCTCAAGATTTGCAACACCATTCTCAAGTGATCCACATGCTCTTCCTCACTATGGGAATAGATCAAGATATCATCAATAAATATCACCACAAACAAATCAAGGTAGGGTTTTGCATTTGTCAACCCAAAAGACATAACCACAAACTCATAGTGTGCATACCTAGTCCGGAAGGTCATCTTAGGAATGTCACACTCCCTCATTTTCACTTGGTGATACCTAGACCGAAGATCAATATTAAAGAAGTGACTAGCCCCTTGAAATTGGTAAAAAAAGATCATCAATCCTTGGTAGAGGGTACTTATTCTTTATGGTGACCCTATTAAGTTGCCAGTAATCAATGCACATTCTAAGAGTACCATCCTTCTTCTTCACAAACAACACGCCAGTGTACCCCAAGGTGATTGGTTAGGTCTTATAAAACCCTTCTCCAACAAATCCCTCAATTACTACTTCAACTCCTTTAACTCTGCCGGGGCCATACGGTAAGGGGGAATAGAAATGGTTTGAGTATCGGGAAGGAGGTCTATGACAAAATCTATTCCCTTTAGGGAGGAGCACCGGAAAGTTTATTAGGAAAGACATCAATGAACTCATTGACCAACAGAACTGACTCTATAGGAGAACTTTGGACTCCACATCCCTAAGCTTCACAAGATTATAGAGATACACTTTAGAAATCAAATTTTAGGCTTTAATACAAGAAATGAATCTATCCTTGACCACCACATCAAGACTCTCCCACTCAAAGACGGGTTCATTAAGGAATTGGAATTTGACCCTACGGATTCTACAATCAATAGAGGCATAATATGCATACAACCAACCTATCCTAGGAATGACATCAAAATCCAGCATATCCAACTCAGCAAAATGACAAGGTAATATTTTATGCAAAATAAATATAGGATAATTTCTATAGACTCTTCTAGCAATAATAGATGCACCAATGGGAGTAGACACTTCGTATGGCTCACATAACAATTCGGGTTTAACATGAAACTTTTTCACAATAAAAGGAGTAACAAAAGAAAGAGTGGCAGCCAGATCTATCAATGCATGCACGTCAAAATCAAAGACTTTTAACATACCGATGACAACATCGGGCACCTCATCTACCCTTGTCTTCCTTGAAGAGTATAAAACCAATTTTTCCTTAGAGCACCCCCTTGTTGGCCTCCTCTACTCTCTTGTTGGCCTCCTCTTCACCTAGGATCCCTATTTGCACCTTGTTCTTGTGGATGACCATCTTTAACCATGTTTTGATTACATGGACAATCAATCATCTTGTGCCCCAGTTCCCCACAACCATAACAAGCATTAGTGGTTCCTCAAACATGGGCCATTATAACCTCTATCACACCTTTGGCACATGAGTTTAGGCACCACACCACTACCACCTTGGAATCTTTGACTATCATTCGCAACCCTTCTATTAGGAGCATTTGAAAAACTTTGGCATTGGAACTTGTGGCCTTGGGGAAATCGACTACATTTAGGATTTGGAATCTACCTTCAAAACGGGCCCTCTTGGCCTCACCCATTTTCTTCTTTCTCAACCTTCCCCCCTCCAATTGTTTGGCATAAGTCATGAGGCGGGACAAGTCCATATCACTGATTAACATGGTGGCACGACATTCTTCATTTACCAAGTCAGACACACCCATCACAAATTTTTCATCCTAGACCTTGGCTCAACCACCAATTATGGAGAATATTTAGAGAGTTGATTGAACTTGAGGGCATACTCCCCCACACTCATGAAACCTTGCTTTAAATTCATGAATTCCATCATTTTGGTCCCCCTTAGCTCAAGAGGGAAGAACCGGTTGAGAAATGCCAAAGGATCATATTGTTGTTCCCCTTCTTCACTTTCCATTGAGTAAACCATATTTGGGCCATCCCTTTGAGTTGGTAGGCTACAAACTACGCTTTCTCCTCCGAGTTAACCCCCAATAATAGATAACATTTTGTACACGTCATCAATAAATTCTTGAGGATCCTCATCCCCTTTAGACCTATGGAACTCCGGGGGGTTCATCCTAGTAGAATCCCTCACCCTTGAGGACGGAGAAGGAGCATGAGAGGCTTGGGCCCCTTGGTTGATTTGATTATTCATGACATAGGCTAGCATGGTAATAGGATCCCAAAACTCTTCATGGGCTGCTCCCCCATCATGAGGAGCTTGAGGAGCGGGAGGGGTTGGTTGCTCCTCGGGTGAATGAGCTCTTCTTCCTCTTGGAATAGGCATGATCTAGAATACCAAAGAACATTCATTATGTGAAGGCCTTACCTTAATTTCTATAGCACAACATAGACCATGAAGAAGTGAAAGATTTCCTAAAACGCCTCATTACCTCTTGCTCATAATTATGGTGCACTTCACAACTATGAACAAGATTCTAATCGATGCAGTGTGTTAGATTCCAAGGACTATTAATAACCTAGTGCTCTGATACCAAGTTTCTCAAGACCCAGCCTAGGGCCTAGACATGACACGGCGAATAGGAACTCGAAGGGACCCAACCAAGCCTCTTAATATACCAATCACACATCCTTGGTCGCGGAAACAAAGTAAACAATATCAAGAGATTTAAATAAGGATAAATGGACTACGGAAAGTCTTAGATAACCATAAACAACCAAGAGTCAAGAACATAGCATAATTATATCACTTGTCCAACAACACATCCAGCATAGATAGGGTGGGGGTCAAGACACTTTTTGGGCTCACCCTCATAGTATAAGATTTCAACATAAAGAAATAAGATAAGCAAGGATAATGTAGGTAGTATCCCCGAACTTGAGGACTCACCAAAGCTTATCTTCAAGATGTCCAAAACTAAATGTAAAGGATGATCATAAGGAGATCTAGTCCCTACATGGTAATATCATGTAAGCATAGAGTATGTATTAGTACGTTTGAATGTACTAAGTATGTAGGATGCAATATAACAAGAGATAGACAACATAGACAAAATACATAATCATAAGCAAAGGATAGTGTATTAGCAACATGTCATACATGATCAATGCTTGTAGTAAAACATGCTTGTATAGAGAATAATACATGTGTAGGAAGAGATCATATCTATATAGCCCAAGAAAGCTTTGCTTGGACTCCAACACTTGCCACCCCCTTAGAAGGTGATTGAGGCACACACCACTCAAAGTGGTAGTACGGCTTACCACCCCTCGACAAGGCGATTGAGATATATACCTCTCAATAAGGTATTACGGGCTTACCACCCTTGATAAGGTTATTGAGGTATTTACCCCCCAACAAGGTAGTACGGGCTTAACACCCTATGACGAGATGATTGAGGCTTAACACCCCCTCAACAAAGTGATTGGGCTAAACACCCACCCAACAAGGTATGGTCAACTTGCAACACCATAGATACTTTTCATGAACTCAACACATATATACATCACTTTCATCATCGTAAAGTCACTTGACTCATAGGTAATGCAATAGATCAACAATAACTCAAGAATTCTTAACCGCATATTTTATCAAACACTTGGCGGGTGTGTAATGCTAGTTCAAAATTATGAAATTCAAGAGTGAAATAATATGAGAAAACTTAATATAAATTAACCCACCAAAACTTGGTAACATCCTCATGTAAGATACATTGAGACCCTTCATCAAATCTCATAATAGATCATACATTCATATCTCAAAACATGCTTAGACAATCAACGTTTTATGAAACCCCAACATAGTTTATCATAAAATTTATAATAAGAGATATCCATAGATAATTCAACTTGAAAATATACAATTTACATAAAAAGGAAGGTTGGGCACCATGTATGAAAGGATCCAATAATTGAAACCCACATACCTCAAATTGGGAGATTTTCTTGATGAAGATTTGAATGAGAACTTGAAGCTTGATGAATTTGTTGATATCCTGAAATGAGTTTGGGACACTTGAATTCGGATAAAATATTTGGCTAAGTGTTAAAGAGGGTTTTGGGGAATATCTTGAATGATATGAGGTTGAAAAATGACTAACTATAGATGTTTTTATGCATAGAAGGGCTTAGGCCCAAGGCCCTAAGGCCTTAATTCGTAATTAAAAATATGGTAAAAAAAAAAAACTGGTCCGTGCCCTTGCAGCGTCGCGCCAGAGGCGCAGTTCCTCTCCATTTTTCGTAATTTTTAGAAAATGAAATTTTGCTATGGTTAATTTAAAGTCAGGGTTATACCCATCTTCCACTCAATTTTGCTCCCTGAGCACGAATATAAAATCAAATTTTCAATATCACGCATGAATTTTGAGATATATGAAAATTACGATTATGGGCATTTTCAAGGCCCATTTTTTGTTACTTTTTAGGGCATATCAATATGAATATTGGAAGGCTGATGACTTATGTCGAACAACTTGATAAGGAGAGACAACACGACAAGGAAGAGTTCATGAATAAGAGGGCCAAGACATCCAACCATGAGTTTGGAAATAGAGGGAATGAGAATGGTAATAGGTTTTAGTCAGGGTCAGCACCATCATCCCCTAGTGCACCTGCGCCCATAAATAGAAATGATCAGAGGTCTTAGAATTTTGGGCCCCAGGGAACTTAGTCATAGTCTAGTGTGGTTTAAGGTTCATAGGGTAAGCCACCATGTGGTAAGTGCAGAAGATTACACTTGGGGAGGTGCCACGAGGGGAGTGATGCATGTTTTAAGTATGGCCAAGTGGTTCACTTCTAGAGAGAATGTCCAAAGTGGGTTGACTTGGTTTAATCTTCTGCACCAGCTCCACCAGCTAGAGGAACTCAGAAAGGTGCACGTCAGGCGCAAGTGGAGCTATAAACTTTTTATATGCCATGGGTAGTCGCCAATATCAGGAGAACTCCCCCGATGTTCTGATGGGTATGATTCGAGTCTTTACTCTTGATTGATATGTTTTGATAGATCTTAGTTCCATATTGTCATTTGTGTCTCCTTTTGTAGCTATTAGATTTGATAGAACTTCTGAGAGTCTTCTTGAACCCTTTCATGTTTCTACTCCAGTTGGTGAGTCTATTCTAGCTGAGAGAATCTATATTGATTGTGTAGTGTCCATCCACATAAGGATACTCTTGTTGATTTGACTGAGTTAAGAGATGATTGATTTTGATAGGATCCTTGGTGTAGATTGGCTTCATGCCTGTTATGTCTTCATTGATTGTAAAGACCGAACCGTTAAGTTTCAATTTCTGAATAGAGTGGAAGGGTGATTCTGTTGCACCTACGGGAAAGTTTATCTCTTACCTTAGGGCTAGAAAGATGATTTCCAAAGGTCATGTCTGTCACCTCATGCGAGATAAGTTTGATGATGTTGAGCCTTTTACTCTTGAGTCAGTCTCGATTGTGAATGAGTTTCCGAAAGTATTTCCTGAGGATCTGCCCGGAGTCCTTCTTGATAGGGAGATTGACTTTGGGATTGATGTTCTCCTGGATACTTACCCTATCTCAGTTCCACCTTATAGGATGGCCCCCGCTGAGTTGAAAGAGTTGAACGAGCAATTAAGAGATTTGTTAGAGAAGGGCTTTATCAGGCCGAGCGTTTATCCTCAGGGTGCTCCTTCCTTATTCGTGCGAAAGAAAGATGGGTCTCTCAGAATATGCATTAAGTATAAGCAATTGAACAAAGTCATGATAAAGAATAAATATCCTCTCTTCAGGATAGATGATCTATTTGACCAATTTCAGGGTGTCTCTTGTTTCTCAAAGATAGACCTCAAATCTGGCTACCATCAGTTGAAGGTGAGAGAATATGATATCCCAAAAATAGCCTTTAGCATGAGATACAACCATTTTAAGTTCTTAGTCATGTCCTTTGGATTGACGAATGCACCTGCAACCTTCTTAGACTTGATGAATAGGGTGTTTAGACAATACCTTGATATGTTTGTGATTGTGTTCATCGATGATATTTTGGTGTTTTCGAGATATGAGGAGGAGCATGCCAATCACCTCAAAATTTTCCTCCAAACTCTTAAAGACCATAAGTTGTATGTAAAGTTTTTGAAGTGTGAATTTTGACTCAAATTAGTGGCTTTCCTAGGCCATATTGTTTTAGGTGATGGTATTCGAGTAGACGCCCAAAAGATTGAAGAGGATAAGAACTGGCTAGACTAAGATCAACGACTAACATAAGAAGTTTCTTGGGGTTGGCAGAGTATTACCACAGATTTGTTAAGGGGTTTCTTCCCTGTTTGCACTATTGACCAAATTGGCCCAGAAAAAGGTCAAGTTTCAGTGGTTCGATGAATGTGAGAAGAGCTTCCAAGAGTTGACAACCCGACAGACTACTGCACTTGTTTTAACCTTGCCTGATAGGACAGAAGACTTTGTGATATATTGTGATGCATCAAGAGTTGGATTAAGTTGTGTTTTGATTGACTTTGCCCAAGTTACACCTCTTTTCTAGAGGATTAATAGGTCGCTATCAAGAAATAAAATATAACAAAGGTTAGGTCGAACCCACAGGGAATGCGTAGACTTAAGAGAATTCAATTACCACAATTTGAGAATTTAACCAACTTACTTCCCCCCTCCCCCCGTTGCAATAATCAAGGAAAATTAAAACTAAACTAACTGACACAAGAGAGAAACCAATATGGAGAGAAACTAGGGTTTTGTGTTCCCCATGATTTTCTAACTCAGTATCACAAGACAACCTAATTCTTTTCTAGTGTGTAGCATATATCACGGTAAGTTAAGTTCACCAAGCCCTTTCGTCAAAGGTAAGAGGTGAATTTCACTATGCGACTTAGCCCATCTCCATAGTGTGCATTACTAACCCTTACCTATTAGTCCGAGTATAACCTCCCCTTGTCCCAGATTGGTTGATTAGATGAGAACACATTAATATATCTGGTTAATTAATATCCTTTCCTATTCATTACTACCTCGGTCTAGTCAGTAACACTAGGAGGGTTCTAATGTCGGCCACCATGAGAAAACGTGTAAAACAAAGAGTGTTAATTAATACATGCATACATATTCCAGGAATTATGAATTATCTGGTTTTACTTTGTTAGTTCTTCATGGTTTCTACAACCCTAGTTATGGATTTAGCTACTCATGCTATGTGTAGATGCAAGAACTATAGATTGAGAGAACATAATTGAACACTTACATAATAAAATCAAGAACAAGCAAATCCAACTTCAATAAGAATCACAAGCTTAAAGATGAAATTGAAACACAAGTGTTCTCAAAGACTCTCCAATGTAATATCACAATTTTCTCTCTCTCTAATTACTGAGTTCTCGCAGTACTAGGCAAAAACTTTTGAAAAATAACCTAAAAAACCTATTTATAATAAGTTAAAAACAAGTCTTATCTGAAATAGGATAACTAGTAGGCACACCATATGAAAGGGACTAACAGGCCGTATTGTATTCCACGGCTTAATCGGGGTCTCGTACATAGCTTCTGAAATGTTGGACTTCAGTACTACAACACTACTTTATGACTCATAAAGTACTGTACAACTTGTAAAGGGGGTTTCATTTGATGAATCTTCAGAAAGTCCCAATCTCTTATCCTCAGAGCATGAACCAAGGTCTACGACTCGTACATCATTCCACGACTTGTCTGAATATTTGTAGAACCAACTTCATAAAATAAGTCCCTTACTGGAATTGTTCATCAAACCACCCTACGACCTGTAGAAGGGTCTACGGCTCATAAAGGGTCTCATATAGTAGCAAAAACTATCAACTTCTGTATTTCTTCCCAAAAATCAAGGCCAACCTGTAATCCTGTGAATATAACACAAAAACACATAAAACCAACTAACATCGCATTGAGAACACATAAAATTTCAAGTTTTAAGCATTAAAAGTGTTGTATTTTTGTAGCATATCAACATTCTCAATTTAAAGTTGTTATTTGTCCTTAAGTGATGGACTAAATCTACATAGATAATATAGTAACACACAGACCTCAATCCATTGACATATATTACATACAATTTCAAACTTAGATACCCACATCACCGTTTCAAAACAAGAGTAGATAGCTATCTAGCAAGCCAATACAGACTAGTGCATGTGATAACACAACTTTGACAACCGAGGTACTATCAACAGTCCATGATCACTGAACAAGTCTAATGCCAACAATGCAATGCAAGTGCCCTTACAAAAAGAAGTCTCATATTTGACACTCAATGCTGTTTTCATGCATAACCTTGGGACTATGCAAATCACTCAATCTCACAAAAGATATTTATCCATCATGCCTAATATCATAGGCTTGCCCCTATACTCATGACTAAGACCTTCAACCACTTGGACTAGGATCACTTTAGGACTTTCTAGGCTTGTAATGTAGGCTTAGGGGAATTTGGTATGGTACTTTGGGAATATGGTGACTAAAAGCCCTCCTTGACACCATGTTTTTCTACACTTTTGCCCAACTAACTTTGTTATTTTCATCTCTTTCTTCCTTCCTACTATTTCACGCTTTTCTGGGTTCTTTCTTTTCATTTTTAAGCTCTTTGCCTTGTTTTTACACTTCATTTTACTTTTTAGATACGACTAAGGCATCACTTATTTTTGTTGCACCAGTACATGATTTTTCCCTTTTTCTCTGTATCACTAACTTCCCTCCTTATTTTTGTGTTTCACACTTACACCAGCCACCCTGAACTTAGGTTTTTGGCCTGTGTTGAGGTACATAATACTCATCTTCCAAACCAGGGCCACTTTCGGTAGCCACTCTCTACTTAAGTTTTTTGCCTCAGACAAGGTGCGCAATGTTCAGGGAAGGACCAGGGCCAATTTCAAAATTTTACAACTAACAAGGCTAGGCTAATCAAGTGTTTTCAAAGAATAGGTACATGTTAGGCTCAAACATTAGGAACAAGGGATGCATCACAGTCTTAGTTTGGTCATTTAGGCTTAGTGGACAATTAAGAACAATGGCCTAAGATCCTTTCCTATTCCAACGTCTAACTTAGAGTAATAGGGCAAGTTCCAAATTAGTACACAACATATCAATCTAGCAACTTACCAAATTAGTACACAACATATCAATCTAGCAACTTAAGATCACACTCACATGGCACTGACTGCATTATCAAAAAAGACTCTCAGATAATTCTTTTTATCTCTATTTATCCTCACTTATCAGAACAAATATTGTCACACACCGAAACATGCATGATTGCTATCTAACTACTAATCAAAAGTTTTGGTGGGTATCATTTTTCAAATAAAACAAAAAAAATATGCAATATGTGACAAGTATTAGTATTATATGTTACAAATATTATCTAAGAATCCTAAACATGCCAGTTCAATAGAAAGTAAATATCCACAGGGAAAAAGATCACAGGCAAGAAAGTCGCGAGATAAAAAATTGGAATAGTTATGGACCCAAGCTACTTAGACTTCACTGAGGCCCATAACTACTCACACCCCATCGAAAAAGATATGCATTGTTCCCAATGCATAAATTTAGAACCAAGTAAAAGATAAAGGGGTCAAAAAATCATACCTGGTCACCGAGGCACTAGTGTGTGGCTGATTCTGGTCACCCCCTCCTGTGTGGTAGTCTGCTCAGCAGTAGTCTTCTCTGCGAAGGGGGCAACACCCCTTACCTGCTCTACCTCACAAGCCTGTTTCATCTTTGCCCCCACCTGGACTCCCTCAAGGCAAGAGCAAGCTCCTCCTACTCAGTCATCCCCACTTGAAATCGTGCACCATCAGGATTATTGTCTGGGCAGGGTCTCTTATCGTTAGAAGACTGGATAGGCTTATCGGGGGCGAAAAGATGAACTACTCGCACCAGGAGTGTGGTCTCTAGTAATGTCACTGGTGCCACAAGTGGTGCTATCATATCAGCCTAGAACTATTGGATCTTCGTCTGAATAGCTGACAAGTCTAATGGTCGGGCCTCGCTCAAGCTCTGTTGTACTCTCTCCTCGAAGGCGTCAACATAGGCATCCATGGTAGAGATATGGTCCTGAATAGTAGCAATCATGAATGCCTGCATACAACCCTCTGAGTCTGAAATGTCCTGACGGGCCCATGGCCTGATCTGATGAACAAGATGAGTCAATTGCGACTCAACCAGTGATAACCTCTATGCCATGGCATGGATAGATGCGGAGGACACGTATACCATACCCACAGGAGTGCATTGAGGTACGTGGCCTGTGGTGTAGGAATAGAAGTGTTCGGCCCCCTCTCCTCATCTACCTCAAGCTGCAAGGTCCTCTCCTCAGTAGCAGCAATAGTGACAGTGGTAGTCTGTAAACTCTCAGGTGGTGGCGCTGGGGAGAATATCTCAGGAATAGCTGGAGGTTGTGCTCGTCGGAGTGCTAGCAGGTTCTCTTCAGCCTTGATTAGGCTAGGATCCAATGTATACTGGGCCTCTATCAACTGGTCCAACTGGTGCAAATTCTCTACCCTCGACTCTAGACAAAGCTTGTATATCAAGCAAAGGAATAGGATGGAGGTGGACCTCTTCAGTGCAGCCTCATGAATTTTCTCGGCTATGAGTGGGCACAGTCAATATCATAACTAGCCAAGATGCTGGCAACCAGTATCACACGCATCAACGTCAATATATTCTCAGCAAGAGTAGGCCAGATATGTGAACGAACAACAACCCACTAGAACTTGGCTAGAAATCTGAGCAAAACCTTGATAATAGGCTCCAAGTGAGTGGCACCCCATGTAGGTTCTGGCCCTGCTCAGCAATATAACCAGTCACCCATCTCATTAAAGTAACTTGACACTCTAGATCTTTCATCACCAATGGGTCCCTTATCTCCCCACCCTGTAGTCGAACTATGCAGTGGATTTAGGGGCAGGGAACTCTGGTCCAAGTATCATCTGACAGATGGTGGCCTCCAATATATCCATTTACCATCTCCTCACTCTTATCTCGATCAGTCTAGGCTAAACGAGGGCTTTTTCCTCTTGGAAAGAGTGCTCTGAATAGTGGCCAAATATGAGACATTAAAACCCTTTACCATGGTTGGGGAGTGTCATACAAGTGCATGTGTGATCCACTGAAGCCCATTCCAAGTCATTATGTCCCGAAGACTGGGACACTGTCGAGTTTGTTGGAGATGACTCAGGGCTCCTCATAGATGGATCAAGTTGGGTTGCCCCACTCTGTTGGTTGTATGACCTCCACATGTATCTCTTGCACACCCTCGATGCACCACCAGCTACGTAGAGCATCTGGAGAGGATGATCTAGGTAATTGGAAGACTATATCTCTGATCTATCCTCAGAGCCTACTACAGAGTTGGATTGCTCTCTAGAGGGAGTCATCTGGAAAGAATCTCTCCCATCGTTGCCTCTCTCATCAGACTGGGGAATGCGAACAACAAGAGTATGAGTCTGCCCAACCCTGACAGCAGCTCTAGTATGTGGTCTATCCGTGTTTGGGTCCGGAGTAACTCCAAGATCCTCTACTGATCCGCTCGGAGTAGGAACCTACTCATCATCTGAAGACTTATATCTGAGCCTCTTCCGTAAGGCTAGGATCTCATCGCGTTTGGCTTTTGGGGCCATAGCATATGAAACATGAACCTTTACGCACATTGATTAGCCCCACAAATCAGAAATTGAAATGCAAAAATAATTGTGTTAAGTTGTAGAAGGGTTCTACGAAAGCTTCTTTACAGGTCGTGGTTGGTACTACGAGCCATAAAGAGTTTTCCTAAAATAGGGGTTCAAGTAATTTTTATCAGTGGAAAAATCTATGAGACCAGGTACGACTCATAAAAGGGTTTATGAGCCATCGACTGAGTCATAAAGAATTCCAATAAGCGAATCTATTTCAAGCAAGGATCTACGAGACCTATCTACAAGCCGTAAAGTGTTCTACGATTCATAGCCGGTCTAGTCTGATGGATACTCATAAACTTTAAGTTTTTGGAATCTTGCACGAGGGACAATTATGACGAGGAATAATCCATGGGCCATAAAAGCCACTCGTGAACAAGAAAAATCATTTACCTGAGTTTTCAAGCCAATCACAACGGACCCTATTTGACTTTTTCAGCATATATTTCACCAATATTGAAGCAAAAACACACATACCTACATGATTTTCATACCATAACCAAGACCCCAACATGTTAGTCAACATATATACCCCATCAAAAGCGATTAAACATGTTTCCCCAACTATTCTGACCTATAATAATTTTTTTTACAAAATATACGCATTGATGCCATCACCCACCAATTCACACATAACATCAACTCATCACATATAGTGGATGATTTACTATGCACCAAAAACTATAAAAACATACAATCGAGGCAGCGATACCATATTCTAGATTTTGGACGAACATTCAAACAAGGGCAACCCAAATTCAATTAACACATATTTATTTCAAACATATGTTTGGTGTTCAAACAACCATTCCCAACACATTTTCCAATTCAATGATGCAATCCAAGGAAAATTAAGGGTTTTAGATTAATCGAAAACTTACTAAGATGCGTGATTAAGTTGTAGAAGATGAAGGGGGTGAAGTGGCAGTAAACCCTAGGTTGCTAAAAATTCACCAAAAAATAGGTGTACGACTGCCGTCGCTAGTTGGAATCACGTGAAAGAGGGGTTTCCCGAGTATAATTGTAATTTACGTTAGGAATGGCGTCAAGATAATTTGACCCCATTATTTATACCTTGACTGAGTCAACTGAATTCTAATGGGCCTGGAATCTACGAAACCCAATTACACTGTAGAGTGCTTTATGGCTCGTGAACTGTGATTTTGTAGAACATACAAACCCTAAATTTCAGGACTGGATTTCACAGACTAATCTACGAGTTGTAAAGTGATTTATGACTCGTAGAGGGGATCGTAGAACCCTTAACACTTAGAAAATTTTAGGAAACTTACCTAGGGTCAACGATCCCCATTCCCAACTCATAGATTTATCTAAGGATTATAAAGTTGGCTCGTGGACTAGAGTGCACAACATTTTATCTCATTGGAAATCTCTACAAGATGGTATAAGGGTCGTAAAGTGTTTTATGACCTATAGAAACAGTCGTAGAGACACTTCGGTTCCTCTTCTCAGCCAAAAATTGCTGACTTAGTTTTGTACCTGCATATATCACCCTATGAAACCATCCTATTGTCCAAACTTACAGTAAAAATACAAGAAAATAAACTACCTATGAGTCCAAAAGTTGAAAATAAACCTACAACTACACTATTACATCAAAAATCTTATGTTGCCTCCCAAGTAGCGCCTGATTTGTTGTCGCGGCATGACTTGGACAAATTGGCTACTTAGACTTCACTCTTCAGATCATCAGGACGTTTCATGTACTAACAAGTATTAAAGATGACTTCTTCATCATTCAATCTGAACTTGAGTTGACCGACCTCTATATCGACTAGTGCTCACCTAGTGCCTAGAAACAGTCTTCCAAGATGATTGGCACGTCGAAATTGACTTCGCAATCTAGGATCATAAAGTCTTTGGGGAATATAAACTTCTCCATTTTGACCAGCACATCATATAGTATCTCCATAGGCTTCTTCACCGTACGATTAGCCATTAACAACCACATGCGTATTAGAGTAGGGGCTCCTAATCTAGCTTGTTGTAGACCACAAGGGGCATCCGATTAATGCTGGCACCCAGATCACATAGTGCCCTTGTGCACTCCACATCTCCAATGGTGCAGGGTATGGTGAAAGAACTAGGATCTTATCTCTTCTGGGCCAAGGACCTCATAGCAATAGCACTGCATAGTTGAAGCTCTTGGGAGAGCTCCTGACTACAGTACACTTTATAGTGACTAGGTCCTTTATGTACTTAGCATACCATGACATCTTCTCCAACGTCTCAATGAGAGAGATGTTGATGGAGAGTTGTTTAAGCACGAAGAGAAAGTGCTTAAAGTTTCCTTCCTCCTCCCTCTTTTTGATTCTTTGAGGGAAAGGAGGAGGAGGCCTAGGAATTGGCTTCGACTTCTGTGGCATATCAGCAATTTTACTTACCCCATCCTTGCCATGATCATCTCCTACATCTGCATCCTTGGCCTCAACTACCTCCTCTCGAACATCTTCCTCATCAACTGACATGGGAGGGTCAATGGTGTTCTTGCCACCCAAGTAGTAATCGCCATACACTACCCTTCATTCTTAGAATTTTGAATTATATTGCTAGGCAATGTATCCCTCTGACGCTATTAAGCTAAGTCAAAACTTGACTAAACTATTGCTTAAGCTGTTTAATAGATGGAATAAGACTCAATTTTCTGATTAAAGTTGGTAATCTCATATTTCATACCCCTTAAAGTCTCATCCTGTGTCTCAGCTTTCTTCAAAAGGTGATCGAACATCTCCTTAATTTTGGAACTACTTGCACCTATGTCGTGGTTATGTGGTGGCACATAGGGACTATTCTGAAGCCTTCTTTGCGATCCCAATCTTCATCTCTCTCTGGACCCCTGTGCCTCTTATAGTATCCTTCACGGTTATCCCTGTAAGCTCCGTCTTTGTTAAAGATCCAACATTAGTTCTCTTGGAGCCAATAGTACTGATTGGACCCTTGGGAGTTGGTCCCAAAACCCCCCATCTGATCAGCTACAAAACACACATCCTTGTCTTAATCTGGCTCATCATATATGGGTGCACGTGGAGGTTAATGAACCACGGCATTGCCTCGCTCTTGCTTCTGCTTCATCATCACCTCTATTCCTGTGCAAATCTGGGCAAGCTGTTGCATGATTTCTTCATTGTTCCTTGCTTGCTCCAGACCAACACTAATAGTGCATGAACTTTTGGTGGATGTTCTATCTCTCTGCACCTAGGCACGATTAGTCTTGACCACTCATTCCATCCGCTATACGATCCTTGGAAATGGCTGATCTAAGAACATGCCCCCATGATAGTGTCAACACAAGCCTAACTGTTCTTTTCAAGGGCACGGTAGAAGATCTCCACCAAGGCATTATTAACCATCTTGTGGTCTGGGACACTCCTCAAGCATTTGGTAAACTTCTCCCAAGTATGACTGATTGAATCACCAGGAAGTTGCTCAAAATTGTTGATCTAGCCCTTTAACTTGAGCTTCTTCGATCTACGGAAGTAACTATCTAAAAAGGCCTTCTACAAGTCCGCCCAACTAGTGATTGAACTCTGTGGGAGCTCCAATAGCCATAATGTTGCATTACCTATAAGAGACAATGGAACGACACGAAGTCCTACAGTATCCATAGACAGATTTTATGTTCACATCACGCTCTTGCGGATGAATGCCACATTGTGTAGGTGTCTGTGAGGATCCTTTAATGGTAAGCCTGCAAATAGCCTATGGTTTTACAGCATTCAAAGCAACCGACTAGAAACTGTGAACTTTGTGTCAGCCAGTATTGGTGGCAACAATCGGTCCAATCACCTCTATAGCCATAGGATTCAGCCTATATTGATTCCACTGATAAGCACTGGCATTAAAATCCCGAGGCTTTGGAATAATGTCCTCAAAAGGAGGTGGGTTCACATTCTCAGTGTTTTCATTGTTGTTCCTGTTCAGAGCTGCATTATTGGCCATGTTATTGGCGTTATCTTAGGTCATTCTTCTCAATGTTCTGTGGATCTCTAGATCAAATGGAGTTAAGGGAGTGTCTTGACTCCGAGTGTTGGGCATACACTACACTTATACCCTAAAAAGAATAAAAACAAAAATAAAATGTGAAATATGGGAAAAAAGGATTAACACTCAAATCACGATGAATTAACAAAGTCTAGCCATATTCTCTGGCAACAAGCACTAAAATCTTGATGTCGCCCAAGTTACACCTCTTTTCTAGAGGATAAAGCAGTCCTTATCAAGAAATAGAAACTAACAGAGGTTAGGGTCGAACCCACAGGAATTACGTAAACTCAAGAGAATTTAATAACTACAATTCGAGAAGTTAACCAACTTACTTCCCCAAAGGGGGGGGGAGAGTTTGTAATAATCAAGGAAAATTAAAACTAAAACTAACACAAGAGAGAAACCAATATGGAGAGAAATTAGGATTTTGTGTTCGTCATGATTCCTAACTCAGTATCATTGATAACCTAATTCTTTTCTAATGTGTAACATGCAGGACGGTAAGTCACCAAGTACATTAGTCAAAGGTGAGAGGTGAATTTCACTATTCGACTTGACCCATCTCTGTAGTGTGCATTACTAACCCATAACTATTAGTTCCAGTTTAACATCCCTTTGGCCCATTTTTGTTGATTAGACGAGAACACATCAATCAAATCCTGTTAATTAATCTTTTTTCCTATTCATTACTACCTTGGTCCAGTCAGTGACACTAGGTGGATTCTAATGTTGGCCACCATCAGAAAACATGTAAAACAAAGAGAGTTAATTAATACGTGCATGAAACCTTCCAAGAATTATGAATTAACTAGTTTTACTTTGTTAGTTCTTCATGGTTCCCACAACCTTAGTTGTGGATTTGGCTACTCATGCTATTTGTAGATGCAAGAATTATGGATTGAGAAAACACAATTGACCACTTACACAATAGAATTTTGAACAAGCAAATCCAACTTCAATAATAATCACAAGCTTAAAGATGAAATTCAAACACAAGTATTCTCAAAGACTCTCCAATGTAATCTCACAATTTTCTCTCTCTAATTACTGAATTGAAAACTTCTGAAAAATAACCTAAAAAACCTATTTATAATAAGTAAATTACAAGTCCTAATTGAAATAGGATAACTGATCGGCACGTCATACGAAAAGGACATACGAGCCGTATTGCATTCCAGGACCCATAATTGGGGTCTTGTACACAGCTGCTAGAATTTTGGACTTCAAGTCTAAGACAACCCTCTACGACTTGTAAAAGGGGTTTCATCTGATGAATCTTCAAAAAGTCTTAATCTCTGATCCTCAGGGCACAAACCATAGTTTACCACTCATAAATTATTCCACGACTCATCTGCATGTTCATAGTACTAACTTCAGAAAATTGGCCCCTCACTAGAATTGTTCATGAAACCTCCTTATGACCCGTAGAATGGTCTACGACCCGTAAAAGAGTCTTGTATAGCAGAAAAAACCAACAACTGTTGTATTTCTTCCCAAAAATCAAGGTTAACCTGTAATCCTACAAATATAACACAAAAACACATAAAACCAACTAGCATTGCATTGAGAACACATAAAATTCCAATTTTTAAGCATCAAAAGTGTTGTATTTTGGCAGCACATCATTGATGCAGAGAGGTAAAGTGATAGCCTATGCCTCTTGACAACTTAAGGTTTATGAGAGGAACTATCTAACCCATGATCTTGAGTTGGCAGTGGTGGTGTTTGCACTTAAGATTTGGTGCCACTACTTGTATGGAGTGCATGTGCATGTGTTCACTAACTACAAGAGCCTGCAGTATATCTTCATTCAGAAAGAGCTCAACCTGCAACAGAGGAGATGGTTGGAGTTGCTCAAGGATTATGATATGAGCATTATCTACCACCCAAGTAAAGCTAACATTATTGTTGATGCTCTTAGCAAGTTTTCAATAGGTAGTATGGCCCATGTTGACAAAGGAAAGAAGGAGTTGGCTAAGGCAGTGCATAGATTGGCCTGATTAGGAGTTCAGCTCGAAGAGAATAATGACGGAGAAATCAATGTTCAGAAGGGTCTGTTTCATCTTTAGTGGAAGAGGTGAAAGAAAAACAAGACCAAGATCCTGTCTTACTTCAATTGAAAGAAGTTGTCCACAAATAGAAGGTGATGGTCTTCTCCAAAGAGGGAGATGGGATGTTGAGATACCAGAGTAGATTGTGCATTCCAGATGTGAATGGTGTTCGAGATAGAAATACGGCTGAACCCCACAACTCTAGGTATTCCATTTATCTTGGCTCTATCAGGATGTACCACGACTTGATCAAAGTCTATTGGTGGAGTGGAATAAAGAGGGATATTGCAGATTTTATTTCTAAGTGCTCGAATTGCCAACAAGTTAAAGTTGAGCATCAAAAGTCTTGTGGATTGACTCAGAACTTTGAGATTCCTGAATGGGAGTGGGATATGATCAACATGGACTTCATTACTCGTCTACCGAGGTCTCAAAACCAACATGATTTGATATGGGTAATTATGGATAAGATGACTAAATCAACTCACTTCTTAGCAGTTAAGATGACTAACACTGCAGAGGAGTATGCCAAGTTGTACATCTATAAGATTGTTAGGTTGCATGGAGTTCTCTTGTCTATTATCTCGGACAGAGGAGCTCAATTCACCTCCCAATTTTGGAGATCTTTCTAGAAGGGATAGGGTATTAAAGTGAATTTGAGTAGTATTTTTCATCCTCAAACGGACGACTAAGAAAAATGTATAATTCAGACATTAGAGGACATGTTGAGAGCCTGTGTCCTTGACTTTAAAGAAAATTAGGATGACCACCTACCATTGATCAAATTTACATACAACAGTAGTTATCATGCGACCATTCTAATGGCTTCCTATAAAGCTTTGTACGGGAGAAGATGTAGATCACCAATTGGATGGTTTGAGGTTAGAGAAGCTGAGTTGATTGGACTCGATCTTGTCCCTAAATCCATAGAGAAGGTAAAGGTCATTAAAGAAAGGTTGAAGATGGCACATAGTCGCTAACAATCTTACACCAATGTGAGGAGAAGATTCTTAAAGTTTGAGGTGAATGATATATAGTTGAAAGTGTCATCCATGAAGAGTGTCATGAGATTAGAGAAGAGGGGAAATTGAGTCCACTTTATATTGGTTCCTATCAAATTGTGAAGAGAATTGGGAAGGTTGCTTATGAGTTAGAGTTATCTTTTGAGATAGATGCAATTCACCTAGTATTCCACGTCGTCTCGATGTTGAAGAAATGCTTGTGAGATCTTGCCTTGGTAATCCCTATTGAGAGCATTGGAATAAAGTATAGTTTGTCTTACGAAGAGATTCCAGTCCAAATCCTTAATTGTCAGGTTCGCAAGTTGAGAGACAAAGAGATTACCTCAGTCAAAGTCCTGTGGAGAAATCAATTCATTAAGGAAGCCAAATGGGAAGTTGAGGAAAAGATGAGAACTAAATACACACATCAATTCGTGCCTGATGATGAGAGTGTTGAAGGTAATTTCCTTACCCTTAATTTAAATTGATTTGTTTATTACTGAGTTGATGTGCCTATTCCTAAGTTTGAATAGAGATTGTTAAGATTAAGGAGTCAAGAGTTTGATTGTTTGAGTGAGTATTAAGAGGAGTCTGGATGGTTATTCATGCTTTGATGTTTACCTTTACTCATTATTTGAGGACGAATAATTCCAACGAAGAACTGACGCAACACCCGATAAAATTACCAAAATACCCCTAGATGAGAGATATGCACATAACACGTCTTCTCAAACTCTGATGGCAAGTTCGAAGTCAGAAATGTGATCCACATAAAAAATTATGTGGGGAAATGATCTTGGTTGAATTTTAGAGCAATCGAATCAAAAGATAATTTTTTTAATGTGAAAATGCATTCAAAATAAGTGTGCGACAGGGCCGCGATGCAGACCTACCACATACTTAGACTTAGATGTAATCCCAATATTTTCTACATGATTAGAAAACTCGATCGGAGAATTTTCAATGAAAAACTTCAAAAAAACACCCCGTCCGTATCGGGGATTAAGTATCCCCAAGGCAAAAAATTTTTCCTTCAGTTTTCATGAGGGGCACTACTTTCCCAACCCCTTATAAACTTAAAACATGATCAGAATGAGTCACTGGAGTGTAAAAAAAGTTTTAATCCCCATTCCTAAGTCTTTTCTAAGTTCTAACAATGACTAGGTCTAAAGAGAAGAGAACAGGAATGAGAATTCGAGGAAATCGAGGAGGGTTCTTACGATACTAAGCATCAAAGCTTCATGCCAAGTATGTAAGCCTAAATTAAAACATGAAATTGTCCTTCCATGTATCCACATTGATGATAATAGAGGAGTTAAGAGTATAATGAGTCTACATACATGTTTCTTGAATATATTCTTGTGTGCATATATATTACATATACATATACATATACATATACATATACATATACATATACATATACATATACATATAGCAAGAATTCGAGAAAATCGAGGAGGGTTCTTACAAGACTGAGCATCAAAGCTTCATACCAAGTATGTAAACCTAAATTAAAACATAAAATTGTCCTTCCATGTGCCCCCATTGATGATAATAGATGAGTTGAGAGTATAATGAGTCTATATACATGTTTCTTGAATATATTCTTGTGTGTGTATATATATATATTGATGATCATTATAAACTGATTAAATGTTATTTTTACATGAGTTATTTTCCCAATCTCTATATGTTACTTTGTAAAAAATTGCATGAATAAACATAGGGATTGAGTCTAGAGCCTTGACTTGAGTATGTTGGTCGTGATTGTGATGTGAGCATGACAATGAGTTAATAGAGCTTGATGGTCCTATGAATATTCACAATCGAACTCCAGAGATTTGTCTAATTTACTTCTTTCTAATGATTAATCTAAGCCTTAAGCTATTGAATAAGAATAGAGTTGATGAGATAAATTTGAGATGATAGGCCAAAAGGCCTAATTGAGTTGAGTGAATGAGATGATGAGAGTCTCTACGAGACTAATTAAGATGATTGATTTAGATGAAGAGTCTTATGAGCATCGAGTCTGGGGAGGAGTATTAAGTACCGAAATGAGTAATAGTAAATCCAACTCGCACTTATTAACTACGTTGCCAAGCGTAGGTGAAGATTAAGCCACTACATTAGAGGTTCCCTTTTGAGTTGAAGTCCCTGAAAGCAATAGATGACTTGAGAGAGAATAAATCCCTTGGGGATTTGATTCATTTTTACCCTGTCAGTACGGAACAACTGTGGCAACATCAGCGGGATTGTTGTATAATCACTGGCTCATAAGTGATTGTTGTCAGATAAGAGAAACTCCCAGATAGGTCCCACAATTATAGTACTCTGAGTTGAGTTGATTGGATGATTTTGGATTAGTATTAATGTCTATTTTTTATTCTTGCTTTAGATAGACATTTGACATTCTGATTGAGTATCTTTCATGAGTTGTTGTTATTCTATATTATTCTGCCTATGTCTATTTCATTCTTCCATTTTATATACTCGTACATTCCACGTACTGACATCCATCTGGACTGCATCATTTCATGAAGCAGAGGCAGGTACTAGAGATCCTCAACAGGCGTATGTTATGCCGAAAAATGACTTTTGTTTTGAAAAAAAATTCGAAAATCAAAAAACGATTTCAACTCAATTAATTTGAGTGAAATCAATTTTCGAAATTCGAAAGAAAATAGAGTCGCCACCTAATTTTAAGGATAATTAGGAAACCAATAAATGTTTAAAAAAGATCTAACAGAAAAATCCTTTTTAAATCCAAAGAAAGAGTTCGGGTTCACATTTTCACTTCGAGAAAGTTTTACGCACTCGAAATGGCCGCTAAATGCGGTCATCCGGCGATTAGAAAATTTGACTAACTTCTAAAAAAAATTTATCTGATTTTAAAAGTTAACTAGTTTTTTAAAAAATTATTAATTTTGAGCAAAATTAATTAGATTGAAATAAATTGATAAAACTCAAAAGAATTTAACTTGATTTTAACTTGAAATCAATTGACTAAATTTAAACAAAATTGACTATATTTGAAAAAAATGAATTAAATGTAAAATCATATTTTTAATTTATTTATTTACTTATTTATTTTTAATTATTTATATTCTATTTTTATTTTTTACGCAAATACTTTTCCAAAATAAGAAATGAAATAAAACTAACACAAATGGTTTAGACATGTTGGGGAATTTAATTAGATTAAAATCAACAGATACAAGCAATAGGTTAGTGTTAGCAACAAATAATAATAGACAATAACAAAATAAATTGGGTTTTGGCAGGCCCATCTCTTCTTCAACTTGTCCTAATTCTAAAGTTCGGGCTTGCCAAGCCCCATTAAAATTTCCAACTGCTGCTCTTGGTCTTAGCCCATTTTGTCTGTGATATACACTTGATGTACATCAGATGTATATTAGTGTATAATATGTATACACTGATTTTAGCTTCCTGCTTCAGGCTACTCCTAGGCTGACTTGAAAAGGATGTTGGGCTTCCATAGCCCAACGAAATGCAGAGGATATTGGAGGAGTCCCAACGGACTCCCGAACAAGGGTTCATATAATACAAAAAAAAAAGAAACGAATTAGTATATGAACAAAAAGTATCACTGGAAACAAAATTAAATAAAGGCTGATTGATTCTATCAAGACGTCATATTCACATGCTAGTAAACTTGAAGATATGAAAATGAAAATTAAAAGACAAGTTGTAACATGTTAAAGTCCCCAGACATTGACAAGTTATCTAGACCAAATATAAAACATTAACAAATAAATCAGAGACCCAAAAACATTAATGGGAGCTTCACAACAATCTCAACTTATTATTCTTCTCTTTCTAGGAAACACACATAACCCACTAGCAGCAGTGAAGGAAATCCAGCAAGATGTCTAATTTTAGCAGCAAATGGCAAGTAAGTAGGAATTAGTAATTAATGTTTATGACAAACAAGTTGAAGAGGTTGCAAGCAATAAAGAAAGATCTTGAGATTTAATCAATAAGCAAGACATCACTATTGAGATACAAACACTATTGACTGTACTAATTAGACTAAATAAATGATATTAGCATACTGAATTCTCAAAAAATCCTAAGAAATGAGTAAACAACTTGAAACAAGTAAAGTAAAACAAACATGTTTTGAGTTGGAAACAGGAAATTGTTACCATGAATCTTGAGATTTTAAGAGATGAAGAGCATAGCTAGGTAATAGAATGAAAACATAACAGCTTAATTGAAACAGATCCATGACAAGCAAGTCTTTTACTTACTAGACAAAATAACATCCTACCATGAACACCATATGAACAGACATGATGTTATATTGTAGACTTGAACTACTTCTCATGCTTTTAATATGCTGAAGAGAAACTAGCTATCAAAGTGGAGGCATCCTAGTCCGCATTGGAGTAGAAATGAGGGGTATCGACTGACATAGCTTGGTGCTAACCTAGTGATGTTAACCCAACAACATAGAATACATGAGGAGAGAAATGCACGAGCATAAAGAAATCAGGTCTTTCTGGTTTAAAACATAGTGTAACTGAGAGTTTGACATTTTAATCTTATCTACTGTAAATCAGGATCCCAGAAACAAATTCAAACCTTCCTGACATTTACAGCACCATATATCCAAACTAATCACTATTTTCAAATAGATAAGGGAGTTTTTCCAAAGAAGCGCTAAGCAAAGAAAACGAATGTACAGGCAAGAGGGTGAGCCAAACTTTCAAATATTCAGAAACCTCGTTCAGTAATCTTGTTGTGACTTATAATTTGGGCTTGCGAAGATAATAGATAATGAAAATAGATAGCACAATTAGGATGCAGACATGCCATATTCCCATACTAAAAGGGCATGAAATTAACACTCAAAATCATGCTGACAGGCTACGTTCATACAACAATAAGGTTGCAGCATCTAAGAACACCTAGAACCTGCATACTATCAGTTTCATATTCAATACAACAATAAACAAAATCGAAAGCAGCATCCACCAAAAACTGATAAAGAATCATCGAAACACTCATACAAGCATAGAACAGACATATATCATGAAGCCTAGATTATGAAGTGAGCATGTTGCAGAACAAAGGCTGAAACAAGACAGAAATAGAGATGAATCTTTGCAGTAGATACTTCTAGTTCTTTTCAACAAGTAGATACTTCTAGTTCTTTTCAACAAAACTAAGACTGTATGGAGGAATTAATTTTCAAATCATGAAGTAGTAAAGATGCATCATTTTGAAGCTTTGAAACCAACTATATATAATACGATCGACAACAACAACCTACAGTATAGTCTTGTTTTAACGGGGCATTTTCACTTAGATAAGTAGCAGTTACAGCTGATTGTAACTGGAATCATAGTTACAGTATCACAATTACAGCATCTCAAGAATATCTTACACGACCAAGACCACAACATCAACTCGTCACACTGGTGTTTCCAGTCGGAAAACAAAATGAAAACAGAAATTTTTTTGATATAGTTTCAATACTCACATCCAAACAAAATACAAGAAAACTTAAAATGCAAAATGAGGTCGGAGTATCACCTCTATCGGAGCAAGAAACTGAGACAATGAGGTTGAGGAAGTTTCTTCGCCACCAAAGAGTTTCGTCTACACCTTCTTCGACCAGAAATCCTTAATTTCAAGCCCTTCAAAGCCAAATCAGCTTCTCAGAAATCAGTTTGAGGATATGCTAACTCTTTCGAATTTTGGGAACAAAGTTGACTGTCGAAATTAAGTAAGTTTTTGCTAGGGTTTTGCAAAGTGATTCCGCTCTGTTTTCCTAGTTGATTTTCTCTTCATTTTCTTCCTCTTTTTTTTCTTCTTTGTCTGTTTTCTCTATTGTGAAGAATATGAGCTATATAGGGGATTCAGTGTTTCCATTGGCAAAGAATGGGGAAAAGGGGAAGGGCATCAAAAATGGAGAAAATTGAGAACATAGGAACGAGGTCTGGGAAAGGGGAGCGTGCAGGGGAAAGATTTTGTGGGGAAGAGAATGGCATCGGGAAGGGAAAAAGGGTTTGGGGAGAGGGAAAAACGATTTGGGAAAGGGGAATGTGCCGGGGAAAGGGAGAGGGTTTTAGGAAAGGGAGAAGGCGCCGGGGAAAGGGAGAGGGTTTTAGGAAAGGGAGAAGGCGCCGGGGGAAGGGGAAAGGGTTTTGGAAAAAAGGGAGGCGGCGTTAGGGTTTCGGGGTTAAGGAAAAATGGAAAAATCAAGAAGAAGAAGCGGATGAAGAAGAAGAAGGGGATGAAGATGGGAAATGGGTATGGCGGCTAGGGTTGGGAAAGGAGAAATGAAGTAGAAGAAGTGAGTGAAATAGAGATATTAGGGGCGCGTGTCCCTCACGCGCCCGTTAAGAAATTATTTAATTTTTTTCTTTTTTAAAAATAAAATTGTTTAAAAATCATTAAGATAAAAAATTAGATGATTAATTTGACACCGTGGAGGGTAAAAATTAGGTGTCAACAGCGTAGCATTGAGGATCTACCGCAGTCAACTGTGTTGTTGAGCCTCCTTTACTTCGGAGGATCATTATTTTATTTTCATCTAGCTATTAGAATTAGACTATAGACTAGTTTTATTTTGAGTTGAGGTAGCCATAGGTCTGTCATTTATACAGATTTTTAGTGATAGATGCTTAATATACTAGAGTTTGATGTGTCTTGAGTTGAATACTTATCTTGGTTAGTTTCTTTCTTACTAGTCTTATTGAGTTGATTTTATTTTAGTTATATTGAGACTTGTCCACCCACTTGCTATATTTAGTCTTCCGTTGATTGGTTAGTTATATTAAGTGAATGAATATGATGATGCCAAGTAGTTCGCTTGGTGACTAGCAATAGTTTCTGAGTGCCGGTCACATTTAGGGTACCCTCCCGGGGCATGACATATGTTCCTAATTTGGTTTGATTTTTTCATGATTGCTGCAAAAGTGATGTTTTCCTTCTTTTCATCTCATCTATCTCTTTTTTTCTCACTAAGTTTCATTTTTTAGAGTCACAATATTTTATTTTAGTTCTTTATTGGGCATTTTGAACTATTTCAATTGGGTAATGTCGAATTTTGAATTATTTTGATGTACACTGCATGTATCAAGTTTCTCATTAAAATGTAATTGTATTTGTTAATATTCTTGGAAGAATTTTGACTCAATAATGATGCTATATTAACAATTTGTAACATTCATCCTATAAATACTATGAGAAGATTAAATATTTGGCAGAAAACTAATTTCAGAAGATGAAGAGGTAAGCTCATTATATATTTACTTTGTGTTTGATGTAAAAATTATGGGTCATTTTCTGATAAGTACTGTTCTTTTTTTTTCATCTGTATTGGTTTGTTATTTGATGCATTTGATTTCAGTTTTTCGGATGATATTAGTGCAGTTCGATTTTATGTCTTTCAGACAAAGAATCGACAAGTGTTTAGGTTTCAGTTCACATTTATTTTGTTTATTACATATCTAATGCACATCAGATGTTTCAAGAAGTGATTTTAGAAAGGCTTTATTAAATTTAGTTATCTTAATAAGGAAAAGTTCATATTTGGTAAACTATCAGCATTTGTTTTCCATCATTTTGAATACCCGAAATAGTGGTATTGCAGCTACTGCTACATTAACAAAAGTGATACATGTATTCAATAGAAAAAAATATACCTACATTTACTGTCGGTATATTTAGTTTGCTTTGATACGCCATATCGTGTTTTGGTACAATTAATCAATGCAGTGTTCGTATTACTGCTTATTGACACCATTTGGGTCTCCGTTCTATGAAATCAGTAAAAAATTATCATCTTTTTTCTTGGGTGAGTTCTGACCAACCTTCTCTTCTTCACTCATTTTTTTCATTCTCTTCCATTTTAGATCCTCTTTGCTATTTTTTTTATTGATCTGTGATATAGTAGAGATTTCTTTTTCTTATTTACTCTTTCAATATCAGATCTCTTTATTGGTGATCTATGATAGTTACTACTTGTCTTCTTAAATGTTCAATTCTTGTCTTCTCAAAAGGTAGTCTATGATAGTTACTTTCAATGAGTGACATAAGCCAAGGACGAGTTCTGCATCGTATTTGTTGTATTGAAAGAAACATTAATTGTACTGACAATTCCTATGACCATGTGTATGAACTTCTTTTATTTTTAACTGTGTGTGATAACAATTGTATGTACACATTCGCTTTTATTTTTCACTCCCATTCAAACATTAGGCTTTCTTTCGTCTTTCCTCACATAGTACTATGTTCCTTTTGCATCTCTTTTTGTTCTCAAAGTATTTTAGATCTTCCTTATTAAAATTTATCTGCAAAATGGATGAATTTTTTTGCTTCAACTTGGTCCGTCTTTGTCAATTTTCGAGCTTGTTAGATGTTTTATTTCATTAATTTTTTCCAGTCCACTTTGAGGTAAACCCAACAAAAGAGAATAAAAAAAGGTGTAAAGATTTAAAGATAAACCTTAAAGGGCAATCAAGTTGTAAAAGGACAAAAGTATACGTGATTTAATGAGAATAACCACAACTTGGTCGCAAGACAGATCTCAAATTATCAACGGTTTTGATTAGACTCCCTTAATGAACCTTAACTATCAGTTTAGAAAGACGTCATGTATCACAAAAATTTACTTATGTTGAATACTAGAGAGGGAAGAAGCCCCGCAAACTTGCCCTGATTTTATGTGTATCTTTCAAATTAATCTTATTGATGATACTGATTAAGTCATAGCGTCTCTTTCGGGTGTATTGGGAGAAAAAATACTTACCATGATAGTGGAAGACATATTTGGCATATCCTGCATTATGATAACCGTTTATTTACCTATATCATCAATACTTTGTAAGTTTTTTCCGCTAGCTACTTGTATCCGTATTATTGAATTTTTTTAGCACATACAATATCATCTACCCTGACCCTTATTACTAATATTTTAAAATAGATGCTTGTTTGTATAAATTTTCTAAATGACTTTATATTTGTAAAAGCAGTTGTTGCCTTTAATCATGTTCATGAGATGTTGTAAAACAAACTATGCTAAATTCAACTAAGAAAGTAATCTTGAGGTAGCTCGAATAATACACATACAACTCTGTCAATTCTTTCCTCCGTAGAAAAGGAACAGATTCTTTCAACCAATACTACTGAGAGGAATTTCAAAAAGGTCAAGCTTCTAGGCATCAATGAGGTGGAGATGCAAGCAACAACTATTGCAATTGCTTCTTCAAGTGCGGAGTTGAAATATGAACCACCACCACCAATAAAAAAAGTATAAAGAGTTAGTTTACACTATCATTTTAAAATTTTAAAATATATTGCATAACTACGATTCATATTCCTTATTTTAGACAATCCTATAAGACTTATGTATTAACTGATGTTTTCAAATTATAACACCAAAACAAAAGGCATCGATAGGTATTCCAGAAAGATAAAATAATAACATTTTAGTTTGTTGTTATGCCCCTATCTTCACCTTCAGCAACTCCTATGCTATTGGTCTTACATATCAGAGTTTGGCTTCACTTCTTAGAAAATCACTCTCAATATTACTTAATGCTAGCATTATAATAATGTATAAAATTATGATGTCTATTCTCTTTGTTGTGACTGATTTAATACAAGATTTTAATGACAATATATATCATACACACATCAACAATCATTTTAATTGATTGGAGACAATGATACTTTTCACATTAGCTCTCCTGATAATGCATACAAAAATACTCTATATGATAATATATGAGATGGTCATTCTAGAATTATTGATTGAACTCTCCAGACATTACTTGTATTATGTTATGTATATGTATATTAAAATATTATACAAAAAATTAGTAGTTGAATGGAACTATTATTTTCAAGTGCACAAGTTTTTTTGTTCGATCACCTTTCATTACAATTGAATCATGTAAGTTTTTTGCCCATTTTAGCTGGAGAAAACTACAACTCCTGAATTGAATTATAAAAATTCAAAATTTCCAACATCAGCATATATAATAACATTGCAGCCAGAGATCTTTGCACATGTTTTTTACCTCTCAGTATATAGTTTACTTTACTTTAGATGATCATGCACATTTTTAAAATCTATATAAAAATCTTAGTATCATGTTATATCAGCCTCAAATTATGTTGAGTGGGTCCCTCCCACATGCCAAATTTGCCAAATTTGTCTACAAATTTGGCAAATTTGGCGTGTTTGTTTTTTGTGGTAAAAAAGGATGGTCAATTGCCATCAACCTACCTTTCTCTTTTATGAAATGTCAATATAGGTAGTCTATTTATTGCAAGCTGCTCTTCTACATAAAGGAGCATTATTCTCCTAAGTTGATCATACCAGGAACATCCGAACGAGAAAAAAATATAGAGAATCGCAGAAGAAGAAGAAAATATATGGAGTATTTTTCTTCTGTGAGGTATGTCATATACTATAAAATAAAATAATCTGTAAAAAGAAATAGAGTGTGTGTTTACGAAATATTTTTTCCTAAAAGAAATAGTGAGTGACAAAAATAGTGAGACTATTTTTGGTATTTTTTCTCAGAAAGCCTTCTATTTGTAATAGTAGAAGAAATTGTACATTTGTGCCTATTATTTGTAATAGTAGAAGAAATATAAAGTGTTGATTTGTGGACGTAGCCCAAAAGTTTTGGGTGAATCTATGTTAAATTTTCTGGTGTCTATTTTGCTCTCTTTATTCCTCCTAAATTTTATTAGTCACTCCGCTGCGTGGGCCCCAACAAATTATATATAAAGACAATCAATAGATTCAAGATTTTAATTTTACGAATTGCTAATGTAATTTGCCATTTTTTTTATAAGTTCCAAATTCATTATCAACTGCCTCAACTTTCCAAATTTACTAATATTACACAGTTTTCTCAAGGACCTCAACAACTACCTATGCTATGCTTTTTGCTAAATTCAAACCCCGACTCAGCTCTTTATATCTGCTAAGTTATGATATACTTATGTTATATCCTAAGATTGAAACATCTTTTATATAGTTTGAAGTGTGTTACATTATTAATATTTTCACGTGAAATCACGTTCAGTTTTTTAGGAGCATAATAAGTTCATGGCTACTTTATGGTATGACTTTCAACGATATTAGTTGGACTATTGGGCCTGCCCTTGATATGGGCGTTCTTCATCTAGTATATATACATACACACATATAAGCCAAGAGGACTTTAATTGGTGAAATAATCTAATGAATTTTTTATGGCTATCTTAACCATCTTGTTCATTCAATTCAGTAATATAAATTATTCTTGTTGTTCAATTACTTATATTTTTTCTCTAAATTTCAACAGCCAAAGTAAATTCCCTAAGCCCAAGAACTTTATAAGGCCGTAGAAAAAGATAAGACAAGGATTTACATCTAATCATGAGAATTTAACAATTCTTCTATCTCTTTAACTCTTAATTTTCATAAACTCTTAACCCCAATTCATAGCCATGATATGCATCTATCAAATTTATAAACCAAGTTTAAAAATCTTACCTTCTTCTTTTACTTTTCTTTTTACTTGTGATTTGGGGTCTTAAATTGTTTTCCCTCCGCTCTCTTCTGATGTGAAGCAGCAGCTCTTTGTGCATTTTCTTTTTCTTCTTCAGATGGCTGATTAGCCTTATTACTCCTAAAGTTCTAATGTTTTAGCCTTTTTTAACTCCTGTCATATGTCAATGGGCTAAGCGCAACTCTTGAATCATTATACATATATGTTTTAAATGTAAATTACTCATTTAACCCTTCTTGTTTTACTAAAAATAGACACCTCTAATTTGTCATAAGTTATTACATTCTTGCCATCTTAGGAAATTTAGTCCCAAAATTTAAAATAAGTGTGTACCTGAAGGCTGAAACAAATGAGGATACTTGGCTCATATATCATTTTCTGACTCCCAAGTAGGTTCTTTAATGGGTGATTTCTCCATAAGACCTTTACAGACACAATTTCCTTTGAATGTAACCTTCTTACTTATCTATTAATGGTATCCATTAGTTCCTCTTCATACATTAGATTCTCATCAATCTGTATGGTCGGTGGCTTAAGCACATGAGAGGAGTCTGGAATATATTTCCTTAACATAGAGATATGGAACATTGAATGGATATAGAACATCACTTGAGGAAGCGTCAAACGATACGCTACTCCTCTTATTCAGTCAAGTATCTCATATGGACCTATACACCTTGGGCTCAACTTACCTCTTTTTCCAAATTGCATTACCCCTTTCATAGGAGAGACTTGTAGGGAAACTTTATCCCCAATTGTGAATACTAAATATCGTATCTGTATACAACTTTTGTCTGCTTTGAGCGTCGATCAATCTCTGTCTGACTAACTGGACCTTGTTTATGGCTTCTTAAACCAAGTCTATTCCTAACACCTTAGCCTCTCTAACCTCGAACTATCCTATAGGAGAATGACTTTGCCTACGATAAAAGGCTTCGTATTGGGCTATTTGAATGCTGGAGTGAAAGCTATTGTTGTAGGCGAATTTGGCTAAAAGTAAGTAGGCATCCCAAGTACCTCCAAAATCAAGAATGCAAGCCCTTAACATATCCTCTAGGATTTGTATAGTATTCTCAGACTGTCTATCCATCTGTGGGTGAAATACAGTACTCAGATCTACTCATGTACCCAGTGCTTCTTGAAAAGATCTCTAAAAGCCTGAAGTGAATAGAGATAATGAATATGGTAACTCCATGAAGTCAAACAATCTCATTCATGAATATCTGGGCATATTTACTTCATTATAAGTAGTTTTACTAGTAAGAAGTGTGTTGATTTTGTTAAGCAATCTACAATTACCCATATAGAGTCATACCCTCTAAAGGTTCATGGTAAACCAACCACAAAATCCATAGTAATTCTTTTCCATTTCCATTCTGGAATCTGGATCTCTTATAATATATTGCAGGTTGCTGATGCTCTGCTTTAACTTGTTAACAAGTCAAACAACTCAAAAAAAAAGTTAGCAACATCTTTCTTCATACCTTCCCACCAATAAAATTGCTTCAGGTCATGATACATTTTTGTGAAACCAGAGTGCATAGTATATCTAAAGTTGTGAGCTTCTTCAAGAATGACTCGTCTTATCCCACCTTTGTTTGGTACACATAATCGATTACCCAGTCAAAGCATACCATCACAATCAATAATTATCTTCTTACTTTTATCAGTTCTAACATCATCTTGATATCTACAAAACTGCTTATCCTCATATTAGGTAGCTTTAATGTGCTTTACCAATGAAGATTTGGCTTGTACATATGCTAATGATGTTTCTAACTTTCCCACACTAAGTTTGGCACCTGCACCCTCAAAGTCTTTTATATCTTTCGCCAATTGTCTCTTTTCAGGAGCGACATGTTTTAAACTCCCCATAGACTTTATGCTCAGTGCATCGGTCATAACATTGACTTTTCCAGGATGATACAGAATAATGCAATCATAATCCTTAAATAGCTCCATCCACCATCATTATCAAAGATTTAGATCCTTTTGCTGAAAAATATTCTTTAAGCTCTTATAGTCAGTATATATCTCGCAAGTTTCACCATATAGGTAATACCTCTAAATTTTAAGAGCAAATATCACAATGGTTATCTCCAAATCATGTGTAGGGTAGTTTTTCTCATGCTTCTTCAATTATCTAGAAGCATAGACAATAACACAATTATTTTGCATAAGAAAACATCTTAAACCCACCCTAGAAGCATCAGAAAATACTGTCAATCCTCCGGAGCTTGATGGTAAGGCTAATATTGGTGTTGTTGTCAAACATGTTTTGAGTTTTTCAAAGCTCTATACACATTCTTCTGTCCACTAAAACTTCACCTTTTTTGTGTTAGCTTGGTCAAAAGGGGCTGCTATTCTAGAAAAATCTTGCACAAAACGCCTATAATAACTTATCAAACCTAAAAAGCTGTGAATCTCTATAGGTGAGGTAGGTCTAGGCCATTTTTCAACAGCTTCTACCTTTTTGAAATCTACCATAATTCCATCTTTGGATACAACATGCCCCAAAAATGCTATTGAGTCTAGCCAAAATTCACACTTTGAGAACTTAGCATATAACTTATGTTCTTACAATGTTTGTAATACGATTGTCGAATGATTCTTGTGTTCTTTTTAGCTACAAGAATATATTAGAATATCGTCAATAAACACTATCATGAACTTGTCTAAAAAGGACCTGAACACCCTATTTATTAAGTCTATAAATGCAGCTGGAGTATTGGTCAGTTCGAAGGGCATCATAAGAAAGTCATAGTGCCCATATGGAGTTCTAAATGTTGTCTAAGAAATATCTTCCTCCCTGACCCGAAGTTTATGATAAATAGACCGACGATTTACCTTTGAGAAGTGGGCAGCTCTATGCAACTCAAAAAGGTCCTCTATATGAGGTAAAGGGTATTTGATACGTATTGTTACCTTATTCAACTTCTTGTAGTCGATGCACATTCTCAAGGACCCATATTTCTTCTTTACGAACAATATTGGTGCACCCCACGGGGATATACTTGGTCGAGTGTAGCTCTTATCGAGCAAGTCCCATAATTTTTGCTTCAGTTCCTTCAGCTCTATTAGTGCCATACGATATGAAGGTATAAATATTTGCAATGTGTCAAGAGCCAATCAATACCAGTGTCTATTTCTCGTACGGGAGGTTATCTCGGTAAATTCTCAGGGAATACATTAGAAAATTCATTCACCACTAGTATCTTTTCCAAGATAAGTGTTTCCTCTTTAGTGTCCCTTACATAGCTAAGAGACCCATGCAACCTTTATGAGTCATTTTTAGCCTTCATGAGAGATAAAATCTTACCAACCTCTGGACTTGACCTCCTTCCAATATAAAGATAGGCTCATTTGGCATCTCAAATCTGACTATTTTCTCATAACAATCTACTGTAATATAGCAAGAAGACCAATCCATACCTATCAATATATCAAAGATAACAAAATAATACTCAAGATTCAAATAAAATAATGACTACAGAGTGACTCTGAGAGTTCAAGAAAAAGATCTATAATAATAGTTAACTTGTTTCCCACCGAACAAGGGTGGGGCTCACCATGAAATCGGCTTATTACCTTTAGCTAACTAAATCATCACTAATAACACCTGTATTCTTTGGCAAAAAATTAGTGAAGAGTGAGATGCTAGCTCAGCGAGTAATAATAATAATCACAATATTTTATTGAGAGATGAAAATATGTTGGTATAATAATCAAAATCATATAGTAAATACTCTTTCAAAAAAAATCAATAGCCATAATCAATCTTCTTGTCTCATATAAGAAAATCAACTTAACCATTTAAAAATAAACTTAGTAAAATACATTTATATCAAATCATATATATTCGGGAGGTTTTTCAAGAATGAATCATGTAATCAGTATGTCTATCTTCTTAAAGAATAGACGGTAATTGCAAATTTCATATCAATAAATCCCCACTCGAGGGATATCGGTAACAGTATGCTAGTTCTACCTTCCCACTACCGAGGACTGTATTTTTTGAGTTTCTTTGCATTTATTTTGGATCTTTCATCGAGTATAGTCCCTTTGAACCATATAAAAAAGGTATTGTAGGATCAAGTTAGTGTTAGTTAAGTGATGTTGCCCTATGATGGATAGATGAGGATCATCCTAAGGGTATTTGTCATAATTGTATTTGTGTGTATATAAGGTGTCTTGCTATGTTACATGAATGTATAATGGGCAAGTGAATTGTGAAAAGTCTAGGATGAAATGAAATGACTAGTTTAAGATACATTCGTCGTTTTCATTAGACTCAAGTGATGCATATTTAATGCTGAATTCATGTGATTGTTTGGTTGAGAGTTCATAATAGTTGCTATTCTTGAACTGAATAAGTTCCATATGTGTTAGGTTTGATTGATATTAAATGTTACTTCTTGATTGTTATAACTTTCTCGGTGTGTGTAAAGAAAAATGCAGAGTTTGAAGTTTAGGAAGTGATCTAGGTATTTTCTTAATAACCTTATTTTTGTACCACTTTATTTGTATCCACCTTGATATATATCCATATTTATTCCTTTTGAGCCTTTAACTTGTTTTGATTGGAACCCTTATAAGAAGCTTATTCCCATTCTAAGACCTTGAATGCGATCCAAGAATCTTAAGCGCTTTAAATGAAAGAAAGTGAAAGAACTGAACGCTATAATCTTATGCTCCGAAGTTATAATCAATGATGCTTGAGAGCTAAAACATTATTGTAGGAAATACAAAAAGAAAATTATAGTGTTTTAACAAAATATATGAAAAAATCAATAACAACAATAAAACATTGTTGTAGGGAGTGCAAAAAGAAAATTATGATGTTTTAAAAAAATATACGAAAAAATTAGGTTGTTTAGAATGTTTAAGTGCATAAAAAGGAGTGGTGAACTAAGAAAAGAAGGGAAAAAAATATAAGGTTGTTTGGAATATGTGGGAAGTTAATAAATGTAGTGTATTAAAGCGCTTAAGAATATAGCTACTATTCATAGCTAAAAATAGTACCTACTCGTCCCCTAGCCTACATTACAATCTAGAAAGTCCTAAATGATTCTAAACTTTAATATTCTTATATTAGTGGTGCATTACCCTAAGGGAAAGTCTATAGTTTATCTTGGAGAATATGTGAATTCATTTAAGAGAGTGAGAAAACTTAAATTTTGATAACCTTTGCTGTTTAAATTTGTATATTTGTGAGTGAGTGAGTATAGGTAAATTCTTTGTAGTGAGGATACTGTTCAAAAAAGGATTGATAACATGCATGGTTCTTGACTAATAAGTAATTTATGTGGGTTTGTTGTGTTATAGAGCCAATTCTTAAAGTTAGGTGGTATTGGATTAGTCATGATTTTTGTGAAAATTTCAACATGCTTATATGATGTTGAGACTTTCACGCAATTTGTTGTAGACAAGTACTAGGACAGCCTTATATGTGTTTTGTATTAGTGCCACATGCATAGGAATGAAAATTTATTCGAGAAATAACAAAATTTTAAGTGTGGGATGGTACTTTTAGTCGTACTTATGCATATAATAGTCAATTTAACCATATTTATAGCTAAGTTGGAGAATAAATTTCTTAATTTATTACATTTTTAGAGACATTTTTATGTTTTCAAGCTAACCAATATGATTAGGTATTTTTCAGGATTAAAAATGAAAGATGGGACCTCAGAAAGTCTTCATTGCAGCAAATAATGAAAAATTAGAGGAAAAAGATAGAATTTAGAAGTATTAGTAGAAAAAATGAACCAAAGTGGAGCACCTACACTTCGCGGAGGTAGTTCATATCAAGAAAAATTGTGTCAAAATTATAGACTATAAAACATAAGAAAATGAAACTAGTCCACATGACGGATTAAATTGATAATAGGTCAAAGTGTGCCGAGCAGCTGAAAACTACAAAAATATTCATGGATCAAACAAGTCCATGAGCGGACTTTAAGTTCCATTTTTGAATTTTATGAATTTCAAAAAGTAAAGAGGACACGTGTGATTCTTGTTTATTCATTCAGTCTTTTATCGAAAAACGCGACAAGAACAATGAAGAAGGACTTTAAGGATTACTATTTCTTATTTTCTTTGTTATTTTCTACTCTTTAATGTTCATTAAATAATTTTATTTTGTGATTCAAATAATGAGTGACTAAATTTTCCTAGTATATGACTGTAGTCATAAGATTATGGTATAGTGTTTTTCTACTTTGGTTGATGATGAGTTGTTATTCATAATTGTTCGTGCATTCTAGATTTTACTATTTTAATGTCTGGCCATTATTAGGATAAATTTAGTGTTTACCTTGAACTCGAAAGACAGATAGGGAATTAACAAGAAATACGGGAAGTATATTTGTTCTAGGGTTATCTTAGAATGATTCATGTATGGGATACTCATACATATACCCATACACTGCACTTGGTTACTGAATAGGATGATGTATTTTGTTGGTTCATGTTTATCTCCGCTCAATTATGTAGCTAGGTTGTCAATAAAGATAGGCAATTAGAGACCGGAAGAACATGATTGTATAATTAACCCTGTAAATTAGTAGCTTAATGACCTATTGAATACCAAAGTAAGAAATATTATACCAAATACCTTTCTATGTTGCACCCATCGAATTCATTTTAATATGATTAGTCTTCATTTAAATCATTAAATTATTTTTAGTAGTAGTTATTTGTAATTTTATAAAATTAGAAGAAATAAAACATCTCGACTTTATACTATGCATATAACTGATTTAATTTCATTGGAAATTTGTATCAGCCAAATTAAAGTACTTTGAGTTCAACAATTCAGCTTTGAAAAGAGTCATTATACTACTTGTGAGATTGCATACACTTGTGTGTGTGCTGGTAGCAACATTTGTCATTATGTACTAGTTACTCCATAATGTTTTGCAGTAATTGGTAGCAGAGATAGGTTAAAATTTCTACATATAATCAAGGTTTAAGATGTCTTCATCATTTTCAATAAAATATGAAATAAAACATTTCAATAAGGGGTCGAATTTCAATCTATAGAAGAATGAGATCGTCAGTGTTACAAAAATTATGAGAGGCAATTGGGGAGGTTATTTCTAATGGATTGAAAGAATGAGAAAAAAAAAAGACTTGAAAAAGAATCTATGCAATTTTTGAGTGTCTAATATTTCATATTCAAGTGTAGTTGATAGTATTATCTATGCCATGATTCGCACTCATCCTAATATTTCACATATTATTAGTGTCGTAAATAATTACATGATATGCCTTGGTAAAGAACATTAGCAAACAGTGGAGTGGTTCATAAGATACTTGAAGAGTACTGAAGATGTGTGCTTGACCTTTTTAAAAGGCAAGCTAAGTAAATCAATGTTAAGTTATATAGATTAAGATTATTCAAGGGATTTAAATAAGAGAAGATTTCTAACATGTTATGCTTTTACTCTTTCTTGTAGTGTCATTCATTGAAAGACAACTTTGTAATATGGTCTTATTCCGTGCATTACAGAAATTGAGTATATGGCAATTACGAAGGCACAGAAAAAGGCTACATGATTACAAGATTTGGAGCAGACAATACATATGGTAGTTAGATATTATCTTATTGGAAATATTGTATCTAAAATAAATTGTTGACATGAAGAAAATGTTTGCATATGATAATCCGGAAGATATAATGACCAAGACAATACCGACCATTAAGTTTAGATATTGTCTAGATTTATTGATGTATGTGTCACGCTCCGAAAGGGTACCCTTGGTGTGGCCGGCACTCAAAGACTATTGCTAGTCCCAGAGCGAACCACTTGGTCTCATCGTCATTACATACTTAACAGCGAAAGAGAAATACTCAAGGAAAAGACTTTAATGTAATTAAATAACCAAGTCTTTATATAAAAGTTAATTTCTAATAAACAAGTGTTGTAAAGGAAGCAATACTTAACATCCTCTACTCAATGTTTATGAAGCTTCTGCCTCTACCTCTAACATCAGAATGGTACCATGACAAGTCATAGCTACCAAACTCAAGAAAAATAAAGTACTAACTCAAGCTAGATAATAGCAATATGGTAATCCTCCAAAAATAAAAAGGTCTTGCCGATCAGCTGAATGCGAATAGATCCTCAACGAAGCATCTGTTTATGATTTCCAATACCAGTCTCTGTATCATGAAACAATGCAGTCCAAATTGGCATCAGTATATTGAATGTACGAGTATGTAAAATGGCTAAATGAAATAGATAAAGGCAGAATAATGCAAGATAACATCAACTCAGAAGATACTCAATCAGAATGTCAAATGTCTATCTAAAGTAAGAATAAAGAGTAGACAAATAACTCATCAATACTACTCAAACCTCATAACTCAACTCAACTGAGAGTACTATCAGTGTGGGGCCTATTTGAGAGTTTCTCTTATTGTACAACAATTCTGCTAATGTTACTGTAGTAATTCCGTACTTACTAGGTAAAGAAAAACTTGAATCCAAAAAAGGATCTAGCCTATAAAGTCCTCTATTACTTTTAGGGACTTTATCTCAAGAGGGAACCTCAATGTAATAGTTCAATCCTCCTACACTTGGTGATATAGTTAATGAGTACGAGGTGGACTTACTCTTACTCATTTTTGTAATATCGCATATTATGAAAAGGGGGTACTTAAGTAATTTTTTTAAAAAAATAGAAATAAAGAATTTTCATAAATAAACAAAGTAAGAAAGAGAAGAGAAGAGAAGAGAAAGTTTGGGCTAAAGCTCATATTAACGTTTCTGGCAACAATTTTAGGGAAAAAAAGGGGAGGGGCAGGAGATTAAGGAGGGTGCTTGCAGCAACCCTCTAGTAGAAAAAAATCGAAACCCTTGACTTCTCCGGAGCAAGCAAAAGAAGGTAAACAAAAAAAAAGAGTTAGACGGAGAAGAAATGGAACCACAGCAGTTGAAAATATGGATCTTAAGGTACTTTCTTTCATTAATATAGCTCTATATATCATAAATTAGGTTAAGGTGATGATGATTCGAAGATGAAGTTCAACTGATCTAGATATGAGAAAACTCATGGATAAAAGTGATTTTTTATGCTACCAACTCCAAGTATACTCCTACTATTACTAGTTGAGTTACATTGTGATGCTAGAAATTGAGTTGCTGCTTAATTGGAATAGACAGCATTAGCTATATTTTTTTTATGAAACAAATTATTTTTCGAAGGATGCGAATCAATGTTGAAGGATTTATAAAGAATTATTTTAGAAAGACCATAAATAGCCAAATAACTTGTTTGAGCAAAGAGCAAGATATGGGTGTTTGAAATTTTATTTCAATTATTGCTTAAATTGAAGGACTTTTAAGTTAATAAATAAGATGGACTTGTAAGAGTCAAATCTGAACGTGAGGGTTGGGTGATTTAATAGTTATTATTGAATTAGCCTTAACAAGAAAATCGACCCAAGATTGATACGATATGATGATAGATTGATCGAAGAAAGTCTTACGAATTGCTCGAATGATGAGTTGGGTATTTCAACAAGAGTACTATGAGTAGTAATATTAACCCTAACAACAATATACGCAGTGGAAATCCACAAGTGGAGTCTGGGAGGGTAGAATGTACACAGACCTTACTACTACCTCATAGAAGTAAATAGGTTATTTCTTGGGAACCCTCGTCTTAAAAACCCATAAGCAGAATAAACTAGATATGACAAAAAGAAATAAAAGGGAACAGAAAGAGCTACTAATATTGAAAAAATACATGACAATATGTAAATACGATAAGATTAACACATATACAATAGATAATGACAACACATGACATAAAACACGACTACTATGCCCTAAGGCCAGACATCCACCAAACCCTACCTACCAATTAGCCTACTACTCTAATTCGTGACCTCCACTCCTTTCTATCTAAGGTCATGTCCTAAATTTGTGTTTTATAAGTTTCATAATTTTTATATGATTTATAATATTGAATGATTTGAATATGCATATGGGACAAATTGCAACACCCCAAATTTTCTTAAGCTTAGACTGAGTCATCCTTCATATGATATAGGATTTTAATTGATGATTCTTAATCGAGCATAGTCAATTTCTTAGTGTGAGAATAGAATTGGAGCCGATATAAGGTCTTAGTTCTAATGTATGATTTTATAAACGTTAGGTGAACCAATGACTTGTA
>JAABOM020059987.1:0-12270 GCA_011800125.2 Solanum clarkiae
GATTTAATTTTTTGATTTTTTGGTATTTATGCGCGAACCAATAAAAAATAAAAAAAAGTAAATTTTTTTTGCCCTCCGCCCTACCCTGACACCGAACCGAGAATCCAAATTAGTTTGGTTTTTGGTTCAATTTTTAAATTTTTTGGTATTTATACCAGCCCCAATAAAAAATTAATTTCTTTTGTCCCACCCGACACCGAACTAAAAATTGAATTAGTTTCGTTTGGTTCAATTTTTTTATTTTTTGGTATTTATGCTCGTCCCAATAAAGAATTAAAAAATACTATTGTTTTTGTCTCCCCCCCCCCCAAAATCAAATTGAAAATCGAATTTGTTTGGTTTGGTTTGATTTTTTGATTTTCTGGTATTTATGCCCATCCAATAAAATTTTTTAAAAATTGTTTGGATAATTAAATTATGCACACGAAAATTTTTAGAGCAATTAAGAATTTTTTATTATGAGTTGGGGGATCTACGAGTCTATATTGATACCCATATTTTATCTATTTTGACCATATTTTTATGAACTCTTAAAATAAATCAACTCATATTTATCAATTTAGAAAATATGAGTGATTCATTAAAACAAATATGGGTAAAATGGGTTTCTTTTACCTTATATGGACCGAAATTGTCACCGCTAGCTTTGTCTATTGTGACTATGCATGTTTTGAGCTATGAGACTATGGTCTATTATGAGATTTGATGATAGATTTCAATGTATCTTGCATGAGGGTTTTACTACAAGTTGGTGGGTTGATTTACATTAAGTTTTCTCACATTGTTTCACTCTTGAATGACATGATTTTGAACTAGCATTATACACACCCCAAGTATTTGATAAAATATCTTGACAAGGATTCTTGAGTTATTGATGGTTTATTGCATGGTTTATAAGTCTAGTGATATTATGATGATAAAGGGATTGTATGTATGCATTGATTTTATGAAACATATCTATAGTTTAGTGGATTAATAACACCTTGTTGGGGGTGGCATGCCCAATCACCTTGTTGAGGGGGTGACAAGCCTCAATCACCTTGCTGGGGGATGGCATGCCCGTACTACCACATTGAGGGGTATGTACCTCAATCACCTTGTCGGGGGTGGCATGCCCATACTATCACGTTGAGGGGTATGTACGTCAATCATCTTGTCGGGGGCAGCATGCCCGTACTACTACGTTGAGGTGTATGTACCTCAATCACCTTGTTGGGGAGTGGCATGCCCGTACTACCACGTTGAGGAGTATGCAGCTCAATAACCTTCCGGGGGGGTGACATGCCTTGGAGTTCAAGTGATAATTTGCTTGGGGTATGTTGATGTGGTCTCTTCCAACCTATATTTGCATGTTATATGATTTACAAGTATGTTCTACCTCAAGCATTGATCATGCATGCCATATTGATATTATACTTATCCATTGCATATGATTATGTATTTTGAATACATTGCCTATGTCTTGGTGGATTGCATCCTACATGTTTAGTACATTCAAACGTACTAATGCATACTCTATGCCTACATTATGTTACCATGTAGTAACCGGAGCACCTCTCGATCATCTTTCACAGGGCTAGTTTGGTGCTTTGGAGATACGCTTTGGTGAGTTCTAAAGTCGAGGACTCTATCTATGTTACTCTTGCCTTTTGTTAATTCCTTATGTTGAACATTTCATACTGTGAGAGTGAGCTCAGAAAGTGTCTTAGCCCCTGCTCCAAATCTATATATAGAGGTGTTGTTGGAACAAATGATGTACTTATGCCTTCAGCTTTGACTCTTTTATGCTTTATAAATATAAAGACTTCCCTTAGTCCTTTTTCCCCTATTTATGTCTCTTGTTATTGATGTTTTGCTTCCGCAACCAAGGATGTATGATTGATATGCTAAGAGGCTTGTTTGGGGTTCTTTTGGGTTCCCCATTTGACGTGTCACGTCTATGTACTAGGATTGGGTCGTTACAAACTTGGTATCGGAGCACTAGGTTGTTAATGGTCCTCAGAATCTTATTCATGGCTGTGAAGCGGGCTACAACTTTGAATGGGAGGCTATGAGGCATTTTAGGAAATGTTTCACTTCTTCATGATCTACGTCGTGCGGTAGAGCTAGGTCATCTAAGGCTAATTTCTCATTTTAGTGGTCAAGTTTCAGAATATGTCTCAAACTATTCAGGGCAGTGATATGTCAAATGCGGAGGTCCGTAATGCTCTATGGCTATGAACAAAAAATGGTGACAATTCAACTCGACCAATTAGTAGGTGCCCCTAATATCCCAAATGATAAGAGGGGGGAGGAAGGGGCCAAAAGCGCCCGAGTTGATGGTGCTTCATCTTTTTACTAGACTACCAGTACCCAAATATAGAAAGGAGAGGATCCCTTTTGCCATTTGTCAAGAGTACGGCAAGAAACATCAAGGTAGGTGTTTGGCGGGAATTGCGGATAGCTTCAAATGTGGTGGTAATGGGCATAAGATGAGAGATTGCCAAGTGGTCTCAAAGGAAGAAAGAAGAAGAGTTCAAATTGAAGGTAGGCTTCCATATGCTAATCCAGGTGGTGGTGGTGGTAGAATGACTCATCCTAGGTGCCTAAAATGTGGGAGAAACCATAGTGGCAAACGTAGAAGAAACACGAGGGCATGCTTTGAGTTTGGCAAAATGGGCCACAAGATTCCTAATTGTCCATTTGTTCAAGGGAAAGGCAAGGGTGTTCGAGTTCAAGTTTCCCCTACAAGTCATAAATGTGGAAGGTACTATTCGAGAGATCGTATGGTTGGTTCTAGTGTATGTTTTGAGTGCGGTCCAAAGGATCATGAGTCGGGAAATTATCGATGGGTTACTAAGGATTATGGGGATGATCATCGATGTTTCCAACTATACCTCTCTAGGGGTCACTAGACTTGGCATGGTACTTTATAAGTATGTTAAAGGTTATTGACTTTGATGTGTATGCTTTGGTAAACCCAGGTGCCACTCATTATTTTATTACTCCTTTTTTGTTGCCAAAAAGCTTCAAGTTAGTCCTGAATTGTTATGTGAGCCTTATGAAGTATCCACCCGGTTGGTGAGTCCATTGTTGTTGGAAGAGTCTATAGAAATTGTCCCATATTCATATTGCATAAAATCTTGCCATGTGATTTTGTTGAGTTGGATATGGTGAATTTTGATGTCATTCGTGGGATGGATTGGTTGCATGTATATTATGCTTCTATTGATTGTAAAACCCACAGGGTCAAATTTCAATTCCCTAATGAACCCGCCTTTGAGTGGGAAAGTTATGGTGTGGTAGTCAAGAAGATTGATTTCTTGTCTTAAAGCCCAAAAGTTGATCTCTAAGGGTGTCTTTATCATCTTGTGAGGGTTAGTGATGTTGAGTCCGAAGTCCTTCCTTTAGAGTCGGTTCAGATGGTTAAAGAATTTCTTAATGTCTTTCTTGATGAGCTTCCTGGTTTTCCTCCTGAAAGGGACATAGATTTTGGTATAAACTTCCTTCCCAACACTCAGCCCATTTCTATTCCCCCTTACTGTATGGCCCCGGCAGAGTTGAAGGAGTTGAAAGAACAATTGAAGGATTTGTTGGAAAAAGGTTTTATAAGGCCTAGTCAATTACCTTGGGGTGCACTGGTATTGTTTGGGAAGAAGAAGGATAGTTCTCTTAGAATGTGGATCGATTATTGGCAACTTAATAGAGTCACCATAAAAACAAGTACCCTCTACCAAGGATTGATGATCTTTTTGACCAACTTCAATGGTCTAGTTACTTCTCTAAGATTGATCTTCGGACGGGGTGTCCCTATGTGAAAGTGAGGGGGTGTGACATTCACAAGATGGCCTTTCGGACCAGGTATGGGCACTTCGAGTTTGTGGTTATGTCCTTCGGGTTGACTAATGCACTCGCTATATTTATGGACCTCATGAATAGGGCATTTAAACCCTACCTTGATTTGTTTGTGTTGGTTTTTATTTATGATATCTTGATTTATTCCCATAGTAAAGAGGAGCATGTGGGTCACTTGAGAGTGGTGTTGCAAATCTTGAGAGAGGAGAGGTTTTAGGTAAAATATGAGAAATGTGAGTTTTGGTTGAAAGAGGTTGCATTTAGGGACATGCGATGTCAGGTGATGGCATTAAGGTGGATCCTAAGAAGACGGAGGTGATTAGAAATTTGACTAGACCTTTGACTCCATAGGAAATTAGGATTTTCTTGGGTTTGGCGAGTTGTACTGGAGGTTTGTAAATGGATTCTTTTGTTTTGCTTCTCCTATGACTAAGTTGACCTAATAGAAGGTGAAGTTTGGGTGGACCGATGAGTGTGAAAAGAGTTTTAAAACTTAGAAAGATAAGCCTGTCTCCTCTCCTATCTAATTTCTATTGGAAGGGTTAGGAGGATTTGTTGTATATTATGATGCCTCAAGAAATGGTTTGGGTGTGTTTTGATGTAAAGTGGTGAGGTGATAGCATATGTCTCTAGACAACTTAAGGTGTATAATAAGAATTACCCCCCTCCCCCCATGATCTAGAATTGGCGGCCATGGTATTTGCCTTGAAAATTTTATGTCATTACTTTTATGGGGTTCATGTTAATGTGTTTACCGATCATAAGATTCTCCAATGTGTGTTCACCCAAGAAATCTCAACTTGAGACAAAGAAGGTGGTTAGAACTTCTTAAAGATTATGATATGAGTGTGTATTATCACCTCGGCAAAGCTAATGTTATAGCTGATGCTCTAAATAGGGTGTCTATGAGTAGTTTAGCTCATGTAGATGATAATGGCAAAGAGATGGCTAGAGAGTTTCATCGATTGGCTAGATTGGGGGTTAGGTTGGATGAACTTGATAATGGTGGTGTAGTGGTTATTGATGGTTCTAATTCTTCATTGATTGAGGAGGTAAAGACAAAACAAGATCTTGACCCCGCCTTGCTAGAGTTGAAGGCCTTGGTAGGAAACAGTAAAGTGGAGGTTTTCTCTCAAGGGGGAGATGGTGACTTAGGTGCCAAGGTAGGTTGTGTGTCCCAAGTGTGGGTGATTTGAATGAATTGATGTTGAAGGAAGCCCATAATTCGTCCTATTCTAGTCACCCCTATTCTATAAAGATATGGAGATTTGAGAGGAGTGTATTGGAGAGATGGCTTTGCTAAGCCTGTATTTGGTCATGGAGTCCTTGGAGAAGGTGAGATTGATTAGGGAGTGATTGAAATCAGCCCAAAGTAGACAAAAGTCGTATTCCGATGTGAGGAGGAGAGATCTTAAATTTAGGGTCAGTGATTAGGTTTACTTGAAAGCCTCACCCATGAAGGGTGTAGTCTGACTTGGCAAGAAAGCTAAGTTGAGCCCAAGGTTTGTGTGTCCTTATAGAGTTTCGAGGAGGATTGGTAAGGTTGCATACAAGTTGGAGTTTTCCATGTATATGAATATGGCTCATCCAGTTTTCCATGTATCTGTGTTAAGAAGGTGTGTGGGTGGCCCAAGTGCTATAATACCTTTTGATATTGTGGGTGTGGTGTAAGATAATTTGACTTATGAAGAGGTTCTAGATGTAAGGATTATTATGTTAATGAAAGGTTATTGCATGAATTGCAAGACAAATATGATATGACAAATTATGGGCTCCTAAGCATCCATTGAACTAATGAAAAGTTCCTATGATTTGTGAATAAGATGTTAAGACCTTATACTATATTCCACCCTTTTGTGAATGAAAATTTCCTACATGAAGGGGTCAAGTATGATAAGTCTTTTACCCTCACGTACAAACTAATGCTTACTAGAAGGGGTCAAATATATTACAAGTCCTACCCTCTTGTGTAAAGCAATACCTGCAAGAAGGGGTCAAGTTTATGAAATATTCTACCCTCTAGTATAAGGTATATGCTCGCTTTTAGACGTCAAGTATATGAATGAGTTACTCTTACCATGATATCATGTTTTTATGAGTCATTCAAGTTATGATTACACCTCTTAAGTCTTATATGTTGGTTAAGGTCTTCTCCCACATATGTATGATATATTATGCAAATTTGGCTACCTCCATGCATGTTCTAGCTTGAGAAATGATCATGCATGTCATATTAGTTTTATGTCTATTGTTTATAATTATAGATCGTGTTAATTATGGATTATGTCATTATTGCATTGCACCTCACATACTTAGTACATTCCAAGTACTAATGCATACTTCTTTGCCTACATGATCTAACCATGTAGTGACTGAAACTCCTATTCATCCTCCTCCTCCACGTGGCTAGATGGTATGATTAAAGCTGGCAATTAGTGAGTCCTACACTTCAAGGAGAGCTTCCACTTCCTTTCTCATTTTTGCTAATACTTGTTATTTATGAATATTTGTTTTTGAGGGTGAGCCCATGAGATGTCTTGGCCCCCGTTCTACTCATACTAGAGCTGTGTTGGATATGGAATTAATGATAAGTATTGTGAGCTTGGCACCTATTATGCTTATGTAATTATGTGAGACTTCCCTTATTCCTTACTCTGTTTTATGTGTTGATATTTGTTGGTGATGTTGTCACGACCCGAACCTTAGGTCCAGGAGTGACATGGCGAATGGGGACTCAAGAGTCCCTAAAAAAGCCTCAAAGTATTCAAATTCACATCATTGGTTTGGAAACCTATTCAAATGGAAAATACATAGTTCTAAGGGACGGGAGAGTAGGACTGGCGCTAATGGGATGTCATAAGGAAACAGAGTAACATGAATTCACATAGCACATAACACATAAAGACTAAGGGGTGATTAAGTATGACTTACTCTATGGGGGCAATTCGGGGCTTGGGATCTTTCACATCATAACACATAATCATACCACAAAGCTTATAACCAAGTCATAAGATGATACAGGTAGCCAAAGCCATAAGCATAACCTACCAACACAATACTTAGTATAGAATCAAAAGGAGTTTACAAGATGTCTAACAATGCCTCTAGTCATAAGATTGAACGGGGGCCAAGGCATACCTTGGGCTTACTCTCAAAGTAAGTAAATAGGTAAAAACATCATTGGTAGACGGATGTTCAGTTGTCCTTGAATGATGGGATTCACCACTACAAGCAACACTTGAGATCCGAGCTGAACATCGTACGGTAGATGATCATAGTCCTCAGTTCCTACATGGTGAGATCATGTAGGAAAAAGTATGTGCTAGTACGTTTGAATGTACTAATTATGCGGGATGCAATGCTTATGACTTACCAAACCTGCATTTCAATGTTAGATGGCATGGCTACAAAATATAGAAAGAGCCATATATCAAAAGGAGTAGTATACAATATGACATGAAGTCCACAATACGTGAAATGCAAAAATGCTCACATATAGTGGGGATGAGACCTTAACCGATATTACAAACCCATGTGATTATTACATGAATTTTTCCGATGTTGGCCTCCCATCGGTTGGAGAAGATCACTTGCCAAAGGTAATCTACACCATACCTTATGACCCAGTCATTTCGTGTGTCGTGGCCACCTTACAATCCGGTTATTTCGGAAGGATTTCCATTATCATATCATATCAATAAATGGATAACCAAACCTTAAGACCCAGTCATTTAGTAGATGGTCAATATTCCTATGCTGGAACATAATTTGATTAAAGGGAGAGGGCTCATGGGGATAGCCCTGATATCCCAATCCATCGGTGCTAAGTCAAACATCCCACGGGAATACTTATATATATGCACATGATTAAAAAAGAGGCAAGTCATTTCAATTCATTCCAATACACATTAGGCTTAAAAGACAAACATTTCTTATAATCATCCATCCATGGGCTAAGGAGCCAAATCGTAGTTCAAATCATGTTTATCATGCGTAGTAATAGCTCATTCATTAAAAAATATGGTGCAAGAACCCAATATACTGAAAGACCCAATAGAATAGACATTTTTTATCACATTCTTGTCATAAGCAATATATGAGCTTAACTCATCGAAAACATTTTCATAAAATATATGTGAGCTTAGCCCTCTAATAATTTCATAAATGCAATGCTCACGAGATGCATATGTTATGAATGAGATGGGATTAGCAAGGGTAACATAGATTCAATCCAAAATGAACAATATAATATGAACTTCAAGTGAAATAGTAATTAAATTCATATTCAAATCATAGTACAGGTTACCCATGAATTAGTCACGCTTAAAAGGGGACATGTACATTCATATCATCAAAAAGTCAATATAAACAATCATAATAGGGCTTAAAGTAACTTAAAATCATAAATAAAGTAAAGCTCACACATCAATTGAATTTAAATAATCATAATAATGAAAACTCATATTTAAAGTAAGTTTATATTCATGAAAATTTTCTAGAAAATGTTTGGGTCTCCTTGATTGGAAGGAACCAATGATCAAAACCCACATACCTTGACCAAGAAGTTTCAAGAAAAATTTGAAGAAGAAATGAGCTTTCCTTGATACCCAAGTCTCTAATCCACAAGAGTTCATTGAGGAAGGTTTGAGAGAGTTTTCAAATGTGAGGAATGAATTTGAATATGAGGTGTAGGGTTTAGGTCATTAAGAAGTATTTAGGTAGCATAAGAATTCGCAAAAGACCATTAGAATAAATAGTATCTACAAAAAAGCCTTTAATGAAACGAGTTGAAACTTTGCACATGACAACTTCAAGGTAGGGTATACGGTCCATGTGGCACAACACGGACTGTACTTTCCCGTGAACCTATACTTCAAAAACTTTTGCTCAATAAAGGTCCGGAACAGAAATTCCATACTTGGAAAAATTTGATGAAATTGACTTCACGAAAGGGCCACACGAGCCGTGTGGTGTCACACTATTTGTGACACTACCCGTGTCACCACCCTTAGACAAAAAACCTCCCACGATAAGTTACAAGATGGTGTTTCTATGCTTAGAAGAATTTGACTCCGGAAGCCATGTACATGGTTTCACGGGCCATGCCATACTACATGAGCCGTGTGAGGGGCTGTGTGACAACACTTTGTCCCAAAATTGTGGTATTTCAAGCCTATGCAACAATATGACCCACCACACGATTTATGAAGTGTCACATGGACTGCGATGGATCAAAGTGTGATATGGCTTACTTTTAATCACCACATCAAGGGTCAACACAAAACTTTGAGGCCAAGGGTCACTTCACTGGTGGCCATATGGGTCGTGTGACCTCACACAGACCATGAGGTCTCCCTTGAAGTGTTACCTTAATCCTAAATTTCCTAAAATCAAAACTAAAGTCATACAATGTCCAAGTCATTATATCTCTCCCCATTAGGAACATTTGTCCCAGAATGTGCAAGAACAAGGCTTGAAAGGCTTGACTTAGAATATAAAACTTCCAAACACAAGATACAATGCATAATTGATCTATTGAAAGTCATATAGTCATTGAAAATCTTATCAAACGTATTCAATTCATTTACAACATTATTTAAAAAAATCATTTTGGTGCACTTGTATATATTTCATGTCATAAAACTCAGGAATGAAAGAGTTAGAACAACTTAGAGGAGGAAGAACCTACTACCTTAGGCTTCATTAGATTGGAAAAGATGGGGACATCGCTTCATCATGTCCAACTCCGCCTCCCATATAGTACTCTCTACATGTTGATTTCTCTATAACACCTTAATCGGTTAGCCACATCCTTGTTATGAAGCCGTTTCACTTGCCTATTATATATTTCCATAAGAACCTCCTCATAAGATAAGTTATCCTCAATCTCTACACCTTCCAAAGGCGCAATAGTACTAGGATCACCCACCAATTTTCTCAACATGGACACATTGAATACTAGGTGAATAGAGTTCAAATCCAGAGGCTACTCCAACTTATAAGCCACATTCCCAATTCGCTCTACAATCTGATAACGGCCTATATACCAGGGGCATAGCTTGCCCTTCTTACCAAAATGCATCACACCATTAATAGGTGAAACCTTCACATACACCCAATCTCCAACATGAAAATTAAGATCCCTCTTCCTAACATCCGAATAGGACTTTTGGCGGCTTTGGGCCATCTTCAACCTCACTAATCTACTTCACTTTCTCCATAGCCTCCACCAACAAATCCGTACCAATCAAAGCCATTTCTCCCAACTCAAACCGCCCTACAATAGACCTACATCTCCTACCTTACAAAGCCTCAAATGGTGCCATACAAATTCTAGCGTGAAAGTTATTATTATAAGCAAACTCGATGAGTGGAAGATTGTCATCCCAATTACCCTTGGACTTTAATACACAAGACCTTAACATGTCCTCCAAGGTTTGATTTGTCCTCTTGGCTTGTCTACCAGTTTGAGGATGAAAGGCAGATCTCAACTTAACCTTAGTGCCAAGTCCTCTTTGAAACGATCTCCAAAAATGTGAAGTAAATTAGGTACCACGATCTGATATGATAGACCTAGGCATACGATGCAATCTTACCAACTCTTGGATGTATAACCTTGCATAATCCTTGGAACCAAAAGTAGTCTTGACCGGTAAGAAGTGAGCCAACAATTGTAACACCCCACATCATACAATACTTGTACTTTGCAAATGAAACATGATATGGTTTGGTAAAATTAGCGCCAATTTTTGAAAGTGCTTGAATCTCCAATCAAAGGGCGATATGTATGTCTAACGCTAAAGAGGGTCGAGTGTAAATAAGTTTTAAGTCGAATTGAGGAGATCATGGACTTAAACAAAGTGAGAGAATTGAGGTGCTTGTAGGACTTAGTAAGCTAGCAGGTGAGTCACCTACTTGCTTAGCTTAAATTGCTAGCTAAACGGAAACGAGACCTGATGTCGAAATTGTCCAAGTCCAATTATGAATAAAGTCCGTGTTAAGGGTGTAACTTTAGCTTGTGTTTTAGCATCATCAATGGACTTTATTTTCAGCCCAAGAAGCATATAAAAAGGGACCAAGTACATCAGAACCCACGTAACCATTTGGGCCCAAACCAAGTGAAGAGAAATTTAGAAAATGGGCAGCCAAGGCCCATCAAATTTGAGACCCAGTTAGGCCCAAGTAAAAGGGCCAAGCTGCTGCATCACCACCTTAATAATATATGTATTAAACCACACAACAAAGTTGGAAAAAATCCCATTTAAAAAAGATTAGAAATAGCACCATTAAGTCATTCTTGGACTTGGAAAATTTCAGCTTTCACAAACTTTCTCTCTACACTTTCTTAACCTAGCAAAGCAGCCACAAGAGAACTTTTAGGTTTCTTGGAGAAACTATACACCTTGAAGGTAGTGGTAAGTATGTTTACATATGTGTTTAGTATGGTTTTCTTATGAAAAACAAGAGACTATGTTGGTTATGTTTGTGCCAAAATTTTGGACAACATCTGTCCTTAGGATTGTTGTGAGTTTTTCTTGTTGTTTAAGAGGATTTTATCTTCTTGGTTGGCTGTATTATGAAGTAATACTCATGTATTTAACAAAGTTTTGTTTGTTAATGATGAAACCAAGATGCTGCACCACTTTTACAGTCCACAAAAAAAGAGTTGTTGTACAACATCGTAATTGTGCTCTTAAAAGAAACTTGTGAGCTGATAATTAGAAATTGTTGTTTCATGACCTTAACCTAATTTGACACTATTAGTGGACTATTGTAAGACTAGTTTTATGTGTAAAAACGTTGGATACAATTTGGTTAGAGTTGGAACATGTTTGGAATTGTCGACATCAAAATGGGGCAAAGGGACGTAACATTATGCCGCCAATTTGTATGTTGTGTAGAATTGTTATGTGTTGTGCTTTGTGGGATGTTGTAAGACTATTATAGCACTAAAACAGGCTTCATATGATGTGTACATGCAAATGTGCGTGAGAAAATACGATTAGGAGCGGAAAGGCTGAAAGAATACGCTCGGGTTTATAAGTACCCGCTTGCTGCCCGTATGTTGTCTTTTATGTGATCGGGTTGCCAAGATATATCTATTGCCTGCTAGTGCTAGTTTTATCACCTTCCATGCTATAGATAAATATTTGGAGGAAGGGAAGGTTATCTCGATGTAGTAACGAGGTCATACAATGAGTTATGTAAGGCTACTTGATTTCGTATTACTTGGCATGAAATCTAGATTCTTCCTTGGCACATAAAGGCACTTACAAACTCCGACACAACTATTAAACGTGCCTCAACTCTTTCACGTATTCATATGCTCCCATACATAGTCACTTTTAAATCTACATACATACGTGGATACCAAGTTATATGGGTTCTTGTTGCTAAATAAAGTTCACAAGTTGTTTCATCTCATACGCATTTCAT
>JAABOM020059988.1:0-12270 GCA_011800125.2 Solanum clarkiae
ATGGTGGTTGTGTTAAGTTTTTTAGGAAGAGAAGAAGAGGGGGATGAAAAATTAATGGAGGGGTGTATTAAAGGTTTATTTATAGAAAGATGGGGGATTTTTGTTGATTTTTTAAAGGAGAGTGGGTAAGAGTTAGGTGAGAATTAGATGGGAGTTAGGTGGGAATTAGATGGAAATTAGGTGGGAGTAAAAATAGGTAAAAAAGTAAAAGTGGAAAAGAAAAAAGAAGGGGACACGTGGGGTCGGGGAATATATGTGTTGATATTTGATGGGAGTTAGGTGGGAATTAGATGGGAGTTAGGTGGGAGTAGAAAAAGGTAAAAAAAATAAAAGTGGAAAAGGAAAAAGAAGGGGACACGTGGGGTCGGGGAATATATGGGTTGATTTTAGGAAGTATTTTTTTTTTGGAGAGGAAAAGAACGTGGGGTCCGAGATATAAATATTTGAAATTTTAAAATACATGTGAAAGAAAGAAAAAAAATATACGTATAACCTCAAAAATAAAACAATAATAATAAGGAATGTTAGACATACACAAAAATTTGGATTAAATTGATTAAAAATAAAACATCTATTTCAATAAATTGATACTCTAAAATGGGCTGTAGGCCGGACAAAATTGGGTGTCAACACATGTCTTCCGAAAATAAGGGAGGAATCACCAAGTCTCTGTCTGGGAATTTGTGAACCTCAATGATTAGCTTGCTGAAGTCCACTGTCTACAAAATATGCATCATAAAATGATGCAGCACCAAAGGGGCATTAGTATATGGAATGTATTGTATGTAAAACAAGCTAAAATAAACAGTATACAATATCATCAACTCATTAATCACTCATCCTCAACTCAGAGTAGGAAATGGGACTTTATCACCTCACTATCTATCAAAACATCAGAATGTCACATTAACTTTAGAGTACTATCACCATGAAATCTATCTGGAAGTTTCTATAACCGACAACTACCACCTATGAGCCAGTGATGATACAACGAAGAGATGTCAATGCCACATTCATCCAGCACCTTGCCGGGGTACAAGACGAGTCTGTTAGGGATCCCAAAAGAAGTCTGTTAAGCCTTCTGCGAGGCAAAGGAAACATCTGCTTTCATGGTCCAATCCTCTCCTACGTTGGCCACATAATATGAGTGCGAGTGAGACTCACTCTCACCTATTTCGGTGCTAATACTCCTCCAATGACTCAATATGCTCATAAGTCTATAAATTCCTCAAGGGTTTCCATTATCCCCCATGGGCGGAAACACTCAGCTCATCTCATCATCTATCAACTCAGAGAGTAAGATTATTCTTTCACAACTAAAGTATAGTCTCATTAGGCTCTAAGAACACCAATTCAATTAGTTTCAATCATCAATACCCTCACCTCAGGACTCAGACTCCAACAATCTACGCATTCCAACAATCAAGGCTCTAGACATTACCCCTAAGTTCATTCTTGAAGTATTAAAAAAGGGGACACATGCAATTTAGGTATACAATCATACAATAATACATAAAAATAAAAATAGTAAATAAAAGCATGATGATCATCAATTTGGGATAATACATAGAATTAAAAGATAATGTTCAAGAAATAAAGATAGTATTCAAGAAATTCTTCAAGAACTCTACTCAAGACCCATCAACTATCAATTGTCAACCTACTACATGTATTAGGGCACATGGAAGAACAATTCCATGCTCTAGATAGCCTTTACATACCTGGAATTGAAGATTATACAAACCATCAACAAGAATTTGGACTCAATCTTGAAACCCTCAACTTTTCTTCTCTCAAAACTTACGTTTTTCTTGAGAAAAAATATGGGTTTTGAACCTTCAATCTCTAATAAACAAATTCTAAAATGTGTTTTAAGACTTAAAAAGGGGTTGTAAATGACCAAAATACCATTCTCAAATTTTCAAAATAAAAAGTTCAGAATTGATGTACTGGTCCGCGCATGTTTCGCCAACTTTTCAAAAATTCAATTTCCAACAAAAAATAAAAAAATGTTAAGTGTGTTTCTGTGCCCCCTCCGTATCACCCCAGGAGCATGGATCGACACTATTTTGAAAAAAAAATAGTAAAAATTATTTTTCACTCTAGTTGCTGTTAAATCTGGTTAAGACCTTTTTTTGACTCGATTTTCCGCGCTGATCGCAAATCCAATCTTGAATTTCTCATCGGAGCTTTGGAATATGCATTGTGTGCACGATTATGTTTTAAGGGCATTTCGATAATTTCACGGGGTGTTATATTTTCTTCTAGGATCATTCGTCCTCGAATCATGAGTAAGGGTCAAATAGAAGCACGAGTGACCTCAAAACTTATCTCATTCCTCACCTGGAACTCTCGAGCTTTCAACTATCACTCACCTTCTACAATTTTATCCTAGACTTAAAAATGGGATTAGCACATCACTCAATTAAGAAAGAAATTTCAACAACTTTAAGGATAGGGACAGTACCTTTGTCATCATCATCATTTGGCATGAATAGGTGCGGGTATCTGAGTTTCATCACTTCCTCAGCTTCCCGCGTAGCTTTCTTAACAAACTGGTTCCTCCGTATGACTTTAACGGAGGCTATCTCTTTGTTCCTCAACTTACAAAATTATCGATCGTGGATTTGGACTGGAATTTCTTTGTAAGATAGACTATTCTTCACTCCCGTACTCTCAACAAGAATTGCTAAGGTAGGGTCCCCCAAACACTTTTTCAATATTGACACGTGAAACACTGGGTGAACTCCATCTAGCTCGGAAGGCAAATCTAACTCATGCGCAACCTTCCCAATCCTTCTTACAATCAGGTATGGTCCGATATAAGGAGAACTCAATTTCCCCTTCTTACCAAACTTCATGAAACCCTTCATAGGTGGTACCTTCAAATACACTCAATCATCCACCTCAAATTCCAAGTCTCTTCTCCTCATATCTGCGTAGGAATTTTGACGACTCTATGTTGTCTTCAACCTCTCTCTAATGACCTTCAGCTTCTCCATGGATTGGTGGACCAAGTCAAGTACGATCAATTTAGCTTCACCAACCTTAAACCAACCAATCGGTGATCTACTTCTCCTCCCATATAGTGCCTCATAAGGGGCGTTCTGTATGCTGGCATGGTAGGTATTATTGTACGCGAACTCAATCAAGGGTATATAGTTATCCTAAGTACCCTTGAAGTCGATGATGCAAGCTCTCAACATATCTTCCAAAGTCTGAATGGTGCACTCTGCTTGCCCATCCATCTGAGGGTGAAAAGTTGTGCTCAGATATACATTCATACCGAATCCCTTCTGAAAAGATATCCAGAATTGAGAGGTGAATTGAGTTCCTCTGTATGAGATGATACAAAAAGTGAACCCTATGCAACCTCACAATCTCTCGAATATATAGTTGGGCTTACTCCTCAGCCGTATAAGTTGTCTTGACTATCAAAAAGTGGTTTCATTTCATCATTTTATCAACAATCACTCATATCGAATCGTGCTGCTTTCGGGATCTTAGTAACCCAGGATGAAATCCATATTGATCGTCTCCCACTTCTACTCAGGAATTTCAAAGTTCTAAGCTAACCCACATGATCTCTGATGTTCAACATTTACCTGTTGACAGTTGGGGCACTTAGAGACAAACTTAGTAATGTCTTTCTTCATTCCATTCCACCAATAAACTTCTCTCAAGTCGTGTTATATCTTAGTAGAACCGAAGTGAATGGAATATCTGCAGCTATGAGCCTCAGCCATGATCCGGTCTCGTACTCCATCAACATTGAGCACATACAATCTACCCTAGCATTTCAACACCCCATCTCCCCCTTTGGAGAAAACCATCACCTTTTGCTTGTGAACCGGTTCTTTCAATTATAATAAAATAGGGTCTTGGTCTTGCTTTTCCTTCACTTCTGACACTAAGGATGAAGCAGAACCATTCTGAACATTGACCCCGCCTTTATTGTCCTCCTCAAGTTGCACTCCCAGTCGAGCTAATCTATGCACTTTCTTAGCTAGTTCTCTCCTTCGTTCCTCCACATGGGAAGTGCTACCCATATATATTCTGGTATCTCAACACCCCATCTCCCCCTTTGGAGAAAACCATCACCTTCTGCTTGTGAACAACTTCTTTCTTTTGGAATAAAAAGGGGTCTTGGTCTTGCTTTTCCTTCACTTCTGACACTAAGGATGAAGCAGAACCATTCTGGACATTGACCCTCCTTCATTGTTCTCCTCAAGTTTCACTCACAGTCAAGCCAATCTATGCACTTTCTTAGCCAGTTCTCTCTTTCCTTCTTCCACATGGGCAGTGCTACCCATAGACATCTTGCTAAGAGCATCAACAACAATATTAGCTTTGCCTGGTAGTAGAGAATGCTTATGTCATAATCTTTGAGCAACTCCAACCATGTCCTATGCCACAGGTTGAGTTCTTTCTGATTGGACACGTATTGCAAGCTCTTGTGGTCAGTGAACATGCCCACATGCACTACATACAAATAATGATGCCAAATCTTGAGTGTGAACACCACTGATTCTAACTCAAGATCATGAGTCGGATAGTTCTTCTCATTGATCTTAAGCTATCTGGAAGCATAAGCTATCACATTCCCTCTCTGCATAAGGACACAACCCAATCCAACCCTTGATGCATCACAGTATATCATGAAGTCCCCCGTACTGCCAGGCAAAGTCAATACTAGGGCTGTTGTCAATCTGGTCTTTAGCTTTTGGAAACTCTTTTCACATTCCTAAGACCACTGAAACTTGGCTTCCTTCTAAGTCAGCCTAGTCAATAGGGATGACAAGGAAGAAAAGCCCTCAACAAATTTGTGGTAATAACCTGTCAAACCCCAAAACCTTCTTATTTCTCTCGGAGAATTTGGTCTAGGCCAGTTCCTAACCTCTTCAATCTTCTAAGTATTCACCCGAATACCATCTCCCGAAACAATATGGCCCAAGAAAGCCATTGACTTGAGCCAAATCACACTTTGAGAATTTCGCATACAATTCATGGTCTTTGAGTGTTTGCAAAATCATTCTAAGGTGATTAGCATGCTCCTCTTCATCCTTGGAATATACTAGAATATCATCAATAAACATGATCACAAGCATATCAAGATATGGTGTGAAGACCCTGTTCATCAAATCCATGAAGACTGCAGGTGCATTTGTCAACCTGAAGAACATGACCAATAACTCAAAGTGGACATACCATGTCCTACAAGTTGTCTTTGGGATATCACTTTCCCTCACCTTCAACTAATGGTAACCCGATCTGAGGTCTGTCTTAGAGAAACAGGTAGCACCCTGAAGTTAGTCAAAGAGATCATCTATCCTGGGGAGAGGGTACTTATTCTTAATGGTAACCTTATTCAGTTGTTGGTAGTCTATACACATTTCGAGATACCCATCTTTCTTACGCATGAATAGGATTCGAGCACCCCAAGGTGAGATACTAGGCCTTATGAACCCTTTCTCTAGCAAGTCTTTCAATTGTTCTTTCAATTCTTTCAACTTTGTAGGGGCCATCTTATAAGGTGGAATTGAAATGGTTTTGATCTCGGAAAGGACATCAATCCCAAAGTCAATCTCCCTGTCGGGAGGGACTTCAGGCAGATCATTAAAAAACACCTTAGGAAACTCATTCACAATCGGGACTGACTCAAAAGTAGAAGATTCAACATCCTCAGACTTAACTCACACGAGGTGGTAAATACATCCCATGGAGATCAACTTTCTGGCTCTAAGGTAAGAGATAAATTTGCCCTTAGGGAAAACGGAACTCTCTTTTCACTCTAAGATAGGCTCATTAGGAAATTGGAACTTAACAATCCAGGTTCTACAGTCGACTGAAGCATAACAGGCGTGAACCCAATCTATGCATATTATTACATTAAAATCAACCATCTCCAGCTCTACCAAGTCAATTAAGTTGTCTCTATGATAAATAGACACAACACAATCCTTATAAACTCTCTCAGCTAAGATAGACTCTCCAGTAGGAGTAGAAATAGCAAAAGGCTCAAGAAAACACTCTGGAAGAACGCGAAACTTACTAGCCACATAAGGGATCACAAAAGACAAGGTGGCACCCGGATAAATCAATGCATAACAATCGAAGGTAAAGACTCGAAGCATACCCATGACAACATCTGATGCATCCTCCTGATCCTATCGATTACCAATATCATAAAGACGATTCGTCCCACCTCTTGTACCAGTAGTAGTACCCCTCTGTTGATTGCCTGCTGGAGGGGTTGCGGATGACTGTGGTCTGCTGCTCCCCTCACCTCGTCTCTTCTTCGGGCATTCATAACTAAAATGACCAACTTTCCCACACAAATAACAAACATCTCTTCCCACATGGTACTCACCCAGATAAAGCTTGTTGCACTTGCCACATGGTGGCTTTCCCCTCGTGCCTTTACCTTGGGTCACACTGGCCTGAGACTGAGCACCTGGAGCCCTGAAATTTTGATAACCCTGAAATTTCTTATCATACCTGTTTGGTTACACGGGCGCACTTGCTACAGATGGTGCAGGATGGGAGGATCTCCTCTGAAAACAGGACTTATCACCCTTATTCTATCTCTGTGGGCTAGGCTCATGTCCTACTGGCTTCTCCTTTTTGTTCATATGCTCTTCTCTATCTTTCTTCTTGTCCTCCTCTGTCTGTTGGGCATATACCATAATTCTGGAGATGTTTATGCCCGGAATCAGCAAGGCTGCCTTACATTCTTTCTACACATGTCTGCCCAGACCAGACATAAACTTCCTCATCCTCGCCCTCATGTCCTGCACCATCCCAGGAGCATACCTTGACAACTTAATAAACTTAAGCTTGTACTCTTTCTCAGTCATCCCTCCCTGCTTCAGATTCACGAACTCATCTACCTTTGTCTTCCTCAATTCTTGAGGGAAGAAGTGATCAAGAAAGGCTGCTTTAAATTCTTCCCATGCTAGAGGCTCCGTATTCTCACCTCTACTCTCCTCCCACTAGTTGTACCACACATTAGCAACATACTTCAGCTGGTAGGACTCAAGCTCAGCTCCCTCGACCTCATCAGCGTGCATCGTCTTAAGAACCTTATACATCTCATCAATAAAGTTTTGCGGGTCCTTTTCTACTTTCGATCCCATATATACTGGCAGGGTTCATCCTCAAGAAGTCTATAAGTCTGGTGGCTGCTGAGGGCTCTTGTGAGCCAGAACTAGGAGCTTGCAGACCTTGGTTATTACCTTGAAAGGCCACTAACTGACTCAGTATGGTGATGGTTCCCCTAAATTCTACCTCGGTAGTGGGAGCTGGCTGGGACTGAGTAGGGGGCGCCTAAGGGACATCAGCAGTCCTAGTAGGGCATCCCCGTCTCCTCATCTCCGTCTAAATTGGGGCCTCAAGTTAGGCGTTCTCAGCAACTAGGGATACAACATCTTTTAGAGTGGTTGTTCTCTTTGATGGCATTTTTCTGTAAACGTATAAGGCACGAGTTAAACGGGATTTCTATAGAGTTAAACTCTATCGTACGAATTCAGATCATCAAAGAAAGATAACATTCCCTAATGTCCTATAACCTCTTGCTTATGAAGTGTGGTGCACAACATACACATAAACAAGACTCTATTAGACACGGCTTCATAGACTCCCTAGGACACTCGAACTCTATGTTCTGATACCAAGTTTGTCATGCCCTGGGAGGGTACACTAGACATAACTAGAACTCAGAGACTATTGCTAGCCCCCAAACGGACCACCTGGTCTTATTACATTCGTTCAATCAACTCATATGCGAAAGATATAAAAAGAATAATAGACCATCAGTGGGCTATCACAATATTTATCATATAAAGTACAAAAGAAGTATCTCAATAAAAAAAATGGGAGATAACCAATCCTGATATCAACAATCAATTGTCTGTGTCTATGAAGCCTCTATAGCTATCTTCTAAGAAGGTACCATGATAGGCAATGGCTACCACAGTCTAATGAAAAAAATCATGAACAAATGAAAAGATAAACATGCTTTCCGAAAGAAAAGGAGGACTCACCAAGTCTCTATCAGGGAATCTGCAAACCTCAATGATTAGCCTGCTAAAGTCCTCTGTATACAGAATCTGCATCATAAAACAATGCAGCGCCAAAGGAGAATTCGTATGTAGAATGTACTGTATGTAAAATAGGCTAAAATAAATAGTATACAATATCATCAGCTCATCAATCACTCATCCTCAACTTAGAGTAGGGAATAGGACTTTATCACCTCACTATCCATCAAAACATCAGAATGTCATATTAACTTCAGAGTACTATCACCATGGAACCTATCTGAGAGTTTCTATAATCGATAACTACTACTTGTGAGCCGGTGATGATATAACGAAGAGATGTCATTGCCACATTCGTCTAGTACCTTGCCGGGGTACAATACGAGTCTATCAGGGAACCCAAAAGAAGTATGTTAAGCCCTCTGCGTGGCAAAGGAAACATCCGCTTTCACGGTCCAATCCTCTCCTACGCTGGCCATGTAGTAATGAGTGCGAGTGAGACTCACTCTCACCTATTTCGGTGCTAATACTCCTCTCATTACTCAATATGCTCATAAGTCTATCAATTCATCAAAGGTTTCCATCATTCAGCCTCTACGAGCAGAAACACTTAGTTTATCTCATCATCTATCAACTCAGAGAGTAAGATTATTCTTTCACAACTAACTTCAGTCTCATTAATCTCTAAGAACACTAATTCAATCAATTTCATTCATCAATATCCTCACCTCAGTACTCAGACTCCAACAATCTATGCATTCAAACAATCAAGGCTCTAGACATTACCTCTAAGTTCATTTTTGAAGTATTCAACAATGGGAAACATGCAATTTAGGTATACAATCATACAATAATGCATAAAACAATAAATAAAAGAATGATGATCGTCAATTTGGGATAATATATAGACTTAAAAGATAATGTTCAAGAAATAAAGATAATATTTAAGAAATTCTTCAAGAACTCTACTCAAGACCCATCAACTATCAATTGTCAACCTAATACATGTATTGGGGCACATGAAAAAATAATTTCATGCTCTGGGCAGCCTTTACATACCTAGAGTTGAAGATTATACAAACCCTCAACAAGAATTTGGACCCAAGCTTGAAACCCTCAACTCTGCCTCTCTCAGAACTTACATTTTTCTTAAGGAAAAATATGGGTTTTGAACCCTCAATCACTAATAAGTGAATTCTAAAACGTGTTTTAAGACTTAAAAATGAGTTAGTAATGACCAAAATATCCTTCTCCAATTTTTAAAGAAAAAGTTCAGAACTGATGTACTGGTCTGCGACATGCTGGGGCACGGACCAATACATTTTTGCCAACTTTCCGAAAATTCAATTTTCATCGAAAAATAAAATAAAACATGTTAGGTATGTCTTTGTGCCCCCTTTGCGTCGCACCAGGGGTGCGAATCAACACTAATTTGTAAAGAATCAACGAATTGCTCTTAAATTGGGTCGAGAGCATTTTTCGACTAGATTTTTTGTGCTGATCGCATATTTGGTCTCGAATTTTTCATCAGATCTTTGGAAGACGTGTTGTGCGCAAAATTACATTCTAGGGGCATTTCGATAATTTCATGGGGTATTACAGGATAGTGACGTGATAGAGTTCTATTCCTTATTCTGAGTTGAGGTTGAGTAATCGATGAGCTGATGTTATTGTTATTATATAGCCCATATTATTTACTTTAGCCCATTTTATATACAGTTCATTCCACTTACTACGCCTCTTTGGCGCTGCATCGTTTTATGATGCAGATTTAGTGGACAAAGGACTTCAGTAACCTAATCGTTGAGGTTCAGAGTTTCTTGATTTTAGATCATTGTGGGTCCTCCCCTGCATTCGGAGGATAGTTATTTCTTCAGCTTTATTGAGTTATTTTCTTTGATTATGGTAGTCATGGCCTATCATGTTACCTTCTTAGAAAGTAGTTATAGAGGCTTCATAGACATAGACATATAATGGTTGATGTTCGGGGTTCTTTTCCCACTTTTTCCTTCTTTATACTGAGATTGTTCCTTTTATTTGTATTCTTTATGATAGATAGACTTGATAGCTTATAGCTCACTGGTAGCTAGTTACCTTTTTGTTATCTTCCACTAATGAATTGATTGAACGAATGTGATGAGACCAGGTAGTTCGCTTGGGGGCTAGAAATAGTCTTCGAGTGACAGTTACGCCTAGGGTACCCTCTCGGGGCATGACACTCTATCAACTCAAGGAGTAGGATCATTCTTTCAAGATTTATTCCAATCTTCTTTAGACTCTAAGGACGATAATCTCATCAACTTGGGTCATCAACACATTCATCTCAGGACCCAGAACATAGCAAACAACACACCCAAATGGTCAAGGTTCTAGACATTACCCCTAAGTTCATTCTTGAAGTCTTTAGCAAGGAAATCTAACATGGTATACACATAATCATACAATAATTCACTTAAACATCTAATTCGAGTTATGATGATCATCAATTTAAGAAAATATATATAAATTTAAAGATAGTTTTCAAGATAACATTCAAGAATTTCACAGACAAGGCCCATCACATTCAGCTATCAACCTAATTCACTCAATGGGGCACATGGGAGAACAAGCCCATATTTTGGGTAGCCTTTACATACTTGGAGTGAAGATTGCCTTAATCTTCAACAAGAACTTGACCTTCAATCCCTGAACCTTCAAACCCTTCTCCTTCCTCTGTCAGGAATACTCTTTTAGACTAGGAAAATAATGGGTTTTGAAACCCTTCGTATGAATAAAAGTACTTAAAACACGTTTTGAGACTTAGAATAGGATGGGAATGACCAAAAGGTCCTTCCCGAATTTAAAAGAAAAATTTCACAAATCCTGCGCTAGTCCGCAACGCGCCAGGGGCGCAGACTAGTGTATTTTTCGCAAAATTTCTTTCGTACGAATTCTAAACTTCCCACCAAAATTTTTGAAAAAAGTATAAGTATGAGTCCGTGTCCCAGGTGCATCGCATCCTGGGTGTGCACCCTGGGCGCGCACCCTCACTGTCTGGGGTAAATTTGTGAAAATTATTTTTTGACTCGGTCGCTCTAAAATTGGGTCGACACCATTTTCTCACTCATTTTTTTTGAGCTAATCAAAAATTCAGTCTCGAATTTTCCGTTGGAGCTTGGGAAGACGTGTTATGTACATGATTATATTCTAGGGTCATTTCGATAATTTCACAGGGTGTTACATCTCTTTAATGTGATTATTGGATTTTAAGATTTTGAAGCAGATTCTTATGTGATGTTTGCACTTTAAATATTTTTCAAGTTCTTTTTCTAAAATAAATAAGAAAAAACTTAATATCATTTGCAAAGTTTTCACAAATAATAAATTTTGATGCATGTATTTTCCTCTCCAAGATTAACAAGTTGAAGCATGGAAGAATTACTTCTTGCAATTTTAATAGTATTTGAGATGAAGAATTAATTACTTTATTAATTATGATAATTTTGTTGAGAGAAAAATATGGAAATATTAGATTTGATTTATGTTATAAAATAAATAATAATTGATTTAGCTAGAGTACATTAGGATTTGAGTTTTTCTATTTTTTTTTAATTTTAATTATATAAATCTGATGGTAATTATTCAATTTACTTGATGGTATAAAATATTTTATTCACTGACAGTGTTGTTTGCAACAAATTTTAAAGTGGTGAAAAATAAATTGCAATCACAAATAAAATATGAAGAAACATATTTTTATTGATAAACATGTAAGTACAAATTTGTTCCTCTCTTTATTCTTTTGTCATAAGATTTTTTCATGATTCGAGGGACGTTAGTGACGTATTTCTCGAACATGGGATGATTTTGACCTCCTTAAACCATATTTTGATCTCTCTATGAGATACTTTTGAGATGCCTTTTCAAGAGAACCCTTTGTATGGCATGAATTAGGGTTGATGATTGAGTAGTCTCCAAGACTGAAATAGGAATCATTTTGCATAGTCCTACAAAATTTCAATATCTATAAGTGCACAAAATTTAAATTCTACCAAATATTAATGCTTTAGCAAACTAACTATTTTAGTTGTCATATTTTTTTCATGTTCTCAGTGAATTGTAGTACCTTAATATAATTAAAAATTAATTTAACTAAATTATTTTTATTTATTTTGATTTAAATTCTACCAAATATTAATGCTTTAGCAAACTAACTATTTTAGTTGTCATATTTTTTTCATGTTCTCAGTGA
>JAABOM020059989.1:0-12269 GCA_011800125.2 Solanum clarkiae
ATATCTATGATTCTCACAGTTTTCCAAAATACCAAACACAATATACTATACCATACCCCCCACACCCCCAACCCCCCAAATCATTCACAGGTTTATGAAAGAAGATTTGCCATCTTTGTATAATGTGTGCCTTATTTATTAACATTTTACCTTCCCCATTTTTGTACTTTACTTGATATAGATCCCAAATCCGCCTCTCTCTCGCCTTGACAAATTTATACAACTCTTATGCTCACTTTTGTTTTTTATAATCTTCATACAAGCATTCAAATGTTGTCCTTTTGATTATTTTGACGAGTTAATATCACAGATGGTCACTCAACTATTGATTCCTTTTACAGAAAGTCATTCAACTTTCATTTCTAACTAGAAAGTCACTCAACTATGATTTTTTTCCTCAGAAAGTCACTCATTTTTTATTTTTAACTCAAAACGCACTCAACTATCAATGTTTTACTCTTAAAGTCACTCAACCTATTTAATTAACTTTTATTTCTAACTAACATTTAAAAATTAAAAATATATCCATTTAAATCCTTTAATAGCTCATCCCACTTGATCCGGCCTACTAAAAATTATAATATGAACCTAATTATTTGATTTTTACAAATCTATTATTTTTTCCGCAAAAATTTATTTGATTTCAAATTTTAAAATAAGCATAAAAATGCATTGCAGGTGACAAGATCACATTCAAATAGCCAGAATACAATAAAAAAAATCATGAGATCCAAGAATTCAACACAAAATGATACTTTATTGAAAAAATTTTATAATTAGCATTTATAAGATAAAATATTTCAAGTTATAGCAACATTTTTTTTCTTTCGAGTTTTAACACAAAAAAAATTAGCCTATAGAAATTTTTCATTATTTCATTAAGAAAAAAAAATAAACGAAAAAAATATTTAAAAGATCAGTTATTAAATTCGATTGGCTTATTTTGAGGAGAGGATGATTGAAATAAACCTCCTTTCCTTAAATGTCTCAAATTAGTTCACTAATTATGGGCATTTATCATCCAAAAATATATTTGAAATTATTTAGACTGCTTACCATTTATATTTCGTTTTCTATTTTCATCTTGTTTATGACTGTGAAAAATATAAAAATCATTTCAGTAACAATGGAGATTGACAGTTTCATGTCCATTCTAATACAACACAGTGGTAGATGGGATTCGACAGGTTAGACTAATTCTGGTATTTCTTTGGTATTTATAGTTTCGTGTCTATTCATTTTTTTTACTTTTTCTGCGTTGATCACACGAGAACGTTAGAAAACACAATCAAGAACTTGTGGTTAATTGAAAAACTTCGATTATTATATGATGCTAATGTGGATGACATAATTCAATAGGAATTATGCATAAGTCTAGTCGAGTTTTATGATTTTTTTTAATTCGAGTTTATGCAGGAAAATATGTTGATTTTAAATTGGAAGCAATTATGTACGACTCGCGCACTCTATATAAAGGTCTAGTTGATGTAATAGTCGCGCAGATAGGTGTTGATACCTATATGAATGAACTGGAATTAAGTATATCATTAGTCAAAGGTGTCCATCGATGTGTATACACAATGATATGGGTGTTTGCGTCTACTTAGATCAAAAAAGGTCGTCTGTTGATTTTTTCTAAAATATCCTTTGAGCATTATAGTGAATAGTCATGATGTAGATCCTATAGAGTTTGGTATAATTGTAGAACAACCTGAGAATTTGGTTGGTCCAGCATCAAATATGCCAAATTTGTACCCCACTGGCATAGTACAGTTGATTGGAATGAATACAATTGAAGATGTTGATACATTGGCTACTGGAGAATCAAATATAATCTCAGATGCATCAAATTTTGCCGTTGAATTGAAATAAGTGTATCCAATCTTAGGTGTATTTATAAACCTAACCAGTCAAAAATTCCATAAATAAAGTGATATTTGAGGGACAAATCATGATGTTTTAGATCTTTTTATAATTATTTTGTGTACTTTGCTAGTGTGTACTAGCAAACATTGCTTCAGATTGATATAAGAACTAAGTGGGGACATTAACAGGGTGCAAAGTCAAGAAAAAGTTTTAACACCTAGTCCGCGTTCAAATCCACATCGCGGACCAGTATTAAATGGTGCTTTCTGAGTCAGCCAACAAAAATAGCAAATGGGCAAAAAGTGAGTTAAGTCTGCGACGCGAACTTGAGTAAAAGTTGGGGAAAACCAGATTTTCAGGGATTTTTAGTGCTATAAGAGATCCCACATTTGTTGTAATTCATTATCCTGTATTATTGTGTTTTGTTCTGGACGAAAATCAGTGAAGGAAGAAGACAAACAAGTTCTTCAAATCTTTGGTTAGTTTTATCTTTAAATTTATTGTTTTTATTATGAGTTTGAATATGTTTTTGATGTGTAATCTTGATATGAGTTGCTAAACTCACCATCTTCTGGGATTGTAACTTAGACAATGTTTTAGTTGTTGAATTTGTACATTTATGAATGAGTTGTGATTGTTCTTATACTCCTTAAATCATCCACTTTTAAGATTGATCACTTTGAAAATAAACTTGTTGTGTATCATGAATTCGAAAGATGATGTGATGCATAGAACATAGGTAATATAAGAAGCTTGTTTGATTTATGAAAATAAATTGATTTGTGTATGGAGAATTGTGACAACTACCTCTACACCTTGCTCGATTCAAAATAAAGGATGAAATCTTTAAGGCATTTTATTGGATTGTCTATCCCCGCTCAACAATGTGGTTTGGCAAACACAAAAAATAAGCTAAAAAGAGGCGTGCAATACTATTTTGGTAATTTCAACCCTTTGAATCAACAATCGACAACTAAATTATAAGTGTAATGCTTAATAACTAATTCGGCGTCGACAAAGTTACAATTCCAGAATTTCATTTATATTGATATTTAATCACAAGAATCAACTTGAGTATAATCATACTCCCTAATTCTTAATAGTTCATAAGCTAGTTTTAATAATACTTTTAATCAAATTTCATTCAATTTTTCATCAACATAACAATTTGAAAAATTACCAAAGTATATCAAGTCTCTTGGGTTCGACATCCCGATCTTTAAAAGACCACTGTATTACTTATTTTAACTATGTACACTTGCATAAGAGCCAAAAAGTTTTTAGCGCCGTAGCCGGGGACTTGAAACATAATTTTGGTAACTTTCGAAGTTGTTTGTATTTAAGTGTTTGTTGCATTTGATCTTGTTTGTGCTTTTTTGCAAGTAATGGATTTCTAAACTGGAAAGTCACGAATCTTACTTTTCATCAATCTAAGAAGAGAGCAGGAGTTATGTTTCATATTCCTCCAGTTGAGCTTATTAATCAAGAGAATAACAAAGAAGAGTTGGATCTCACTGAAAGTGGAATGGCTGAAGAAAATCCACCTGCACCACAAGCACTTGCACCACCAGCTCCTAGAGTGGTTCAGGACGTGGCAATTTCGCGCACTACAAATGTTACTAGTTGTTTTGTAAATCCTGAACCAGGTGGTAGATGAGAACTTAAACAGAACATGGTCCAATTACTACACTCAACCGGACAAATTACCGGGCTGCCACATGAGGACCCTCAGGTACATCTCCAAAATTTCTTAGAGATTGTTGACACATTTATTCCTACAGGGGTGAATTGAGATTATGTAAGAATGGCTTTTTTTCCATTCTCACTCTTGGGGGAAACACGAAGGTGGTTGCAAATTGAACCACCCAATTCCATAAATTCTTGGGATACACTTGCTCAGAAATTTCTTATTCGATTCTTTCTCTCTGGTAAGACTGCTAAATTAAGAAGTGAAATTTTGAGTTTTAGACAAAGGCCTCGAGAAAACTTATATCAAGCTTGGGATAGGTTTAAAACTCTTCTTATAAATTGCCCTCATCATTGTCAATCTAATGAGGTGTTAGTCCGTACATTCATTGAAGATTTGGAACCAAATACCAAAATTCTTTTAGATTCTACTGCAGGTGGGCAAGCCTGGGAGAAAATGTACGATGAGTTGTACACACTTCTTAACCGTATAGCACAAGGATATCCCGAATGGAATGGAGGAACTAATCGAGCGGTGGTTCCCAAATAGGCTGGTATGTTAGAAATAGATGCTATAACTTCTTTACAGGAACAAATATCAACAATGCAAAATTTGATAACTACCTAATTCAACAACTTGACGTTAGGTCAACAACAAAAGGCACCGGCACCTTTAGGTCAACATTCTGCATTCGTAAACTTGGTGCAATAGCAACAAAACAATTGGTGCGAGGTATGTGGAGGAGGTGATCATACCATTGAGTTATGTGGGTCAAATCTGGATGCTATGAATTTGTGGAAAATGCAAACCGAGGTGGTTACGAAGGATTCAGATACTCCTATAACCCAAATTGGAGAAATCATCCAAATTTCTCTTGGGGTGGAAATCAACACAATCCGAGGCCATCTCAACCTCAAAGACCTCAAGGAGGGCAAGCATATTACAATCCACCAATGCAACAACCGACAAAACAGGCCAATCCAAATACTATGTCGGATAGTGAAGTCTTAAGGCAAATCTTGACAAATCAAAATCGTCAAGAAAAAGAGATTCAAAGGCATAAGCAAAATCTCCAAAACTTGGAGAAACAATTGGGGCAGTTAGCAAACTCAATAAATCCTAGACCCCAACGTGGTTTACCGGGAGATAACGACCCAAATCCCAAGCCAGTCTATGTCGTAAGTACAAGGAGCGGGAGACCATTAACCGAGTTAACCCCAAAGAAGAAAGAAGTGGTTGGACCAAGCATAGTTCAAATTGATTAATCCAGACATCCTAGCACATCCAATAATGTGTCAATTCCATTGCCTAAGCCACCCCCTCTATTTCCTCAAAAATTTAAAAAGAAGAAAGAGGACGAGGGATTCCAAAAGTTCATTGGGCTTCTTAAATAGGTACAAATCAACTTACATTTTATTGATATTTTGCAGGGTATCCCAAAGTATGCTAAGTAGAAGAAGGATATTGTTGCAAACAAGAAAAATTGGGGGAATATGAAACAGTGGCTCTCACGGAAGCGTATAGCTCACGGATCTTGAACAAAGCACAATTGCCTACCAAATTGAAGGATCTCAAGAATTTCATTGTCCAAGTAACCATTAGGAGTTGCTTAAATGCTAAAGGGTTGTGTGGTCTAGGATCTAGTATCAACTTCATGCCTAGCTCGTTATTCTTAAAATTGGGGCTTGGAAAACTGAAGCCTACTATCATAGTGTTGCAATTGGCGGACCACTCATTGGCAAGGCCGAATTGATTAATAGAGGATATCTTAGTCCAAGTGAGATCTCTCATTTTTCTCATGGACTTTGTTATTCTAGATTTTGAACCGGATCTTGAAGTTTCTTTTATACTTGGATGTCCATTCTTAGCTATCGGAGGAGCATTTACTGATGTAGCTACTGGAAGGCTCACCATGAGAGAATATGATAAAGTTGAAGTTTTTGATGTGTATAAAGCAATGAAATTACTTGCTGCCTATGAGGATTTGGCGTCTATAATAGTGATTGACACAGATGCCACCATGAATCAAATTGAGATACAAGACCCATTAGCTCGAGTGTTGTTAAATCAAGGACTGGTAGGTAATGAGGAGGCCCTAGAAATAGAAAATGTGTTGAATAAACATGTCAACATGTTCAAAAAGGGAGTTGCACCATTGAATAGGGTGTTAGGACCACTTTCTAAGCCCTCAATTGAAGAACCTCCGAAGCTAGAGTCGAAACTGTTGCCATCATACTTAAGGTATGTTTTTCTTGATAAGAATGAAACTTTACCTATGATCATTTCTTGTTCATTGACTGCAGAACAGTTGGAAGAAGCAGTGACAGTACTTAAGAAGAGAAAGAAAGCGATGGCACGGAAAATGTCGAATATCCATGGAATTAACCAAGCTTTGTATGCACCAGACTTTTATGGATGAAGGACACAAGCTAGTGGCTCAACCTTAAAGGAGATTAAATCCGATTATGAAAGAGGTGGTTAAGAAAGAGGTGATTAAGTGGTTAGATGCAGGGATCATTTTCCCCATTTCTGATAGCAAGTAAGTTAGCCCAATGCAATGTGTCCCGAAGAAAGGTGGAATGACGGTGATTATTAATGATAAAAATGAGCTAATTCCCTCCAGAACAGTCACCGGGTGGTGCATTTGTATGGACTACCGAAAGTTGAATGATGCAACTAGGAAAGACCACTATCCGGTACCTTTTATTAACCAAATGCTTGACAGGTTGGCAGGATAAGAATACTATTGCTTTCTAGATGGTACTCAGGATATAACCAAATCACCATAGCACCTGAAGATTATGAAAAGAGAACATTCACTTATCCGTATGGAACATATGCCGTCAAATACATGCCCTTTGGACTTTGTAATGCACCAGCTACATTCCAAAGATACACGATGGCAATATTTCATGACATGGTGGAGGAGTTTGTGGAGGTATTTATGGATGATTTTTTTGTGTTTGGAGGTTCTTTTGATAGTTGTTTGAATAATCTTGATAGGGTGTTGGCTCAATGTGAGGAAACTAACCTCGTCCTAAACTGGGAAAAATGTCATTTCCTTGTAAAGGAGGGGATAGTTTTGGGGCACAAAATGTCAAAGCAGGGCTTAGAGGTGGATAGAGAAAAAATTGAGGCGATCGAGAAGCTACCACCACCAGTATCGGTCAAATGAGTTAGCTTGTGGGGCATGCAGGATTTTATAGCCGGTTCATTAAAGACTTTTCAAAAATCGCCAAGCCATTATGCGCCCTACTTGAGGAAGAGATACCCTTTCATTTTGATAATTCTTGTTTGTAAGCTTTTGAGGTATTGAAAAAGAAACTAGTGGAGGCTCCAATAATAATGGCACTTGACTGGGAATGCCCTTTTGAGCTTATGTGTGATGCTAGCAACACTGCTGTGGGTGTAGTCCTTGGGACACATAGAGGTAAGTTGTTTCACCCCATTTACTATGCTAGTAAAACTTAGGATGCAGCCCAAAGCAACTACACAGTCACGGAGAAGGAGATGTTAGCACTGGTGTATGCATTTGACAAGTTCAGATCATAATTAGTGGGCACCAAGGTCATAGTGTTCACAGGCCATGTTGCAGTAAGGTACCTGTTTAATAAGAAAGATACAAAGCCTCGTTTAATCAGGTGGGGTCTATTGCTTCAAGAGTTTGATTTTGAAATTAAAAATCGAAAGGGATGTGAGACTCAAGTTGCAGATCACTTGTCACGGTTAGAGAATAACACCCACGTAGGTAAGCAAGCACAAATTAGAGAAGAGTTCCCAGATGAACAGTTGCTAACAATTGATGTGGAATAATTACCATGGTATGCGGACATAGTGAACTACTTGGTGAGTGGTTTATTTCCTCCGAATGCTACATACCAACAAAAAAAAGAGGCTAGCTCATGAAGCAAAAACTTACATTTGGGATGAGCCTTATCTATTCAAACAAGAGGCTGATAAAATAGTAAGCAAATGTATGCCCGAGGCCGAAATGCAAAAGATCTTGGAAAGATGCCATGCCTCACCTTATGGAGGCCATCATGGGGGTGGAAGAACAGCTCACAAAGTACTACAATCCGATTTTTTCTAGCCTACTCTTTTAGAGATGCTATAAATTTTGTGAAAGCTTGTGATGCATGCCAAAGACTTGGTTCTAACTCTAGAAGACATGAAATGCCATTAAATGACATTTTAGAGGTAGAAAGCTTTGATGTTTGGGGATGAACTTTATGGCTCCATTCCCACCTTCTTTTGGAAATCATTACATTTTGGTTGCAGTGGATTATGTATCAAAATGGGTGGAAGTGGTCGTTGTTCCCAATAATGACACCAAGGTTGTGATCAAGTTCCTCAAGAAGCAAATATTTACCAGATTTGGCACTCCCAGAGCCATTATAAGTGATGGAAGAACACACTTCATGAATCAAATAGTGAAGAACTTGTTGACCAAATATAGAGTGAGGCATAAGGTGGCTACGTCATACCATCCCCAAACTAGTAGGCAAGTAGAGGTGTCCAACAGGGAAGTCAAGCAGATCTTACAAAAGACGGTAAACGCCACAAGGAATGATTGATCTGGAAAACTTGATGAAGCTTTGTAGGCATACCGAACTGCATAGAAAACACCAATTGGCACATCCCCATATCGATTGGTGTATGGGAAAACTTGTCACCTCTCTGTAGAATTAGAGCATCAAGCATATTCGGCTATAAGAAGGCTTAATCTTGACCCCGAGCTAGCAGGAAGGAAACAGTTGGACGAGTTCCGCTCCAAGCTTATGAAAATGCCAAAATTTATAAGGAAAAAATAAAGAAAGGACATGACAAGCACATCATCAATCACAACTTTGAGCCCGAACAACAGGTATTACTCTTTAACTCTCGCTTAAAGTTGTTTCTAGGGAAGATAAGATCAAAATAGAGTGGTCCGTATGTGGTTGTGTCTGTCACACCCCATGGAGCAGTGGAACTGAAAGATGTGACCTCGAACCAAATATTTTTGGTGAACAGTCAACGTGTGAAGCATTACTATAGGGAGGATACAAAACAAGTTATGGAGGCCATTGAATTGGCCAAAGATGAATGAACATCGATGTGTCGTGTCGCGATGTTAAATCAAGCGCTTCACAGGAGGCAACACGTGGTGAGGTAACTCTTATTTAAGCTTGTGTGTGGTTTGACGAATAAAAATAAAGTGTGTTTCTTATGTATTTTAAACCCTGAAAAAAGGAATTTTAAAAACTGAAAAATTTCCCCAAAACAGTACCAGTCTGCAATAGCTTCACGTCGATGACTTGGCCCATTTTTGGATAAAAATTTCAATCCTCATTTCCCGTTGATTCGTTGAATGTTTTTTGGAAATTTTTGTTCACGTTAACATAATTTGATGTTTTTAAGTATTTTCAGGTGTTCGGGGAATTTCACGGGGCTCGGAACAAAAAATGAAATTTTTATGAGCCCAAAATAGTGAGCATTCATGACCAATCCACGACATCTGCACACTGTCTCAGGACCAAAATGTGAAAATTGCTAAGTCCTGTTGCACGATAGGGTCCATGACGCGGATGCGTCGTGGATATGTGTTATTATTTCCATATTTGGTATGGGCCTCATCCCTTTAAATACCCCCAAAAATGTTTTTTCTCCCATTTTTGTTCGCCAAACCCGATCCCCATTCCTATTTCTCTCAAAATTTCCCCTCCCTTTCAAGCGCACACTCAATTTTCAAACGTCTCCGCATCGCGAAGGTTGATTTTCATAAGTTTTAATCATTTTTATCACCTTTTCTTTACAGGTAAGTGGTTAATTCAAACTCTCTTGTTTATTACTTAAATTTGAACACTGTCTGCGTTTGTTAGATGCAAATTGAATTGGATAACGTATATTTGTGCAAATAGTTGTTTGAATATCAATAAGTGTTAGTAAATTTGAGTCTAAATGCTTGTTATTGAACTTTGTGGTCATAATTTTTTAGGGTATTAAACCCTAGGCCGAAAATCATGAGAAAATTGGGGAAAATTAGAGAGATTTCAATTGAGAGAGAAATTTGATGTTGAACATTGTGTAAATTCTGTAATGTTTGCAAGCATAAGGTATTTTGTGAGATTGCAATGTTGAAAATTATATTCTTTTGGCTTGTAATGTCCTTGAAAGTGAATTTTAGAAGTGTGAATGCAGTTGTCTTATTACTATAATGTGAAGTTACCTTCAAACTCAATTGAAAATTGCCATGACGGGTAATGTGGATAATGTGGGATGTGTTACTATTAAAAACTAAGAATGACTTCGCGAAAAATTTGGGTCATGGGATGTGGTTAAACCATTGCTCAATTGTTCGAAATGGTGATAATTGGACTATACCTACATTTGATAACTCAAGTGTCATGATTGTCTTTGAGTAATACTTTCTCTACTTGTCATCGTTTTGTCAATACGTGGAATCTCAGTTGGATACAGATATGCAAAGGTTGTAGTAGGGTGAATGTTTCCTTGTTGACTTATGCTTTGTGATGAATTAGGGAAATAGGATGTATATATTTGAACAAGGAACTGAAATGGCTTGTTGTGCTAACTTGAGATTATTCTTGGCTTGAAATTAAGTGTGGGATCATGATGTGATTACCTTTTTTTATTGTGGATTTACTTCATTGCAGGAATCACGTCTTCCCGTGCACATTGTGCTTTACAATCTGGAGGAGCTGGACCCTCCAATACTCGAAAAAGGACAAGAGATATACCACAAGTACCAACGGATGCCCGGAGAATTCCAAGGGCCCCGCTTCAGAGCCAAAGCAATTGATAGGGAAGGAAAGTGGTGGTATCGGTCTCATGATGAGACTAAGTACTATCTGGATGTGCCTATTGACGTCGACTCGCTGAGGAATGAATACCCAAGGATCTTGGAGAGGTGTTTAGATTTGCACTTAGGATTCCTTTTCCAGTAGCCCCGGCCTTGCAATCTCAGTGTGGTGCGCGAATTCTACGCAAATATGAGTAAGGACCCGAGGGATCAATCAGTGATTGTTCGCAGATGGAGGTGAACTTTTCTCCATTTGCTATTAATGAGGTCCTTGGCACCCCATTTGAGATTCCTACAGGTACTTTCAACAATCTCTGCCTTCGCACGCCATATCAAGAAGTCCACCACACTCTAGCTGGACTGACCTCCACTGCTAAACGGGTCCACCATGTTGATAGGTGCTACCATCTCACCTTCCCATTTGCATACATGTCGAAGGAGGCAAGAGTTTAGGTCAAGCTGGTCACACATTCATTCTTCCCGGGACAACATTTCTCTAATGTCACTAGGGATTGGGTTTGCCTCACTTATGCACTCATAAGGATGGCATTGAACTATGGTGCCATTTTTAGGCTTGCAATAAGAAAGGCAAAGGCCCACAAAGGTCAAAGGTATGCATTTGGGGGTCTTATAACTGAGTTATGTCGTAATGCGAATGTACCAGAGGAGGAGGCAGACTATATTCCTATCATTCATGCCCCCTCATGTTGCTACTCATGATAAGGGGCCCGATATGTCTCTGGGACCAGTACTGACCACCGTTGAGAGAGCTTATCAGGATGAGTTGATTATGGCCCACACGTACGAGCTACAAATATTGCTGCACCAGACATGTGGCCGACCCTCCACCCCCGAGGATCTCCGTGACGTTGAATTCTGATACCCGTTGAATGCTCATGCAAAAACTGTGTTGGGAATAGAACTGAGATTCATTGAGCCAGTGGAAAATGATGTGCCCACAGACATAGAAGAAGAGCATGGGGAGTCCGAAGAGTTGGAGGATGAGGACATAGCTGAGGATCTACTTTTTTTTCTATGGGAGGAGAACCCATCTTATCCGATGCTCTGGATGACGAGGAGTGAGCACCGTTTTTCCATCCCACTAGGTATGTATGGCAAGAACTGAAGAAAGTGTTATATTCTAAGTGTGGGGTGGGAAAGACTCATTTGCTTTAACATTTTAAGTTGGTTTTTTTTTTGAGACATTAGCTTATGTTTTTATTGTTAGTTTGAGACATCTTTTAATATTATTGGATTATGACTCTTGTTTTTAAGTATTATTGTGTTTGGGTTTTCTGATTTAGACAGTGAAGTATGTTTGTGTTTTGGAATTAAAATTGTGATATGAATATGTTTGGTAAAATTGCACAAGTTTGAGTAAGTCATGTTAGAGTGTCGGTAGTATGTACGTATAAGTTTTGTAAATGTTATGAACTAAAATAACCTAATTATTGACTTTCTAATAGCTAATATTCACAATTATTGCTTAATGGATTTAGATGCTTAATGTTGAACTCATATGAACAAAGTGATAGTAAATCTAGTGTTGCCTTATGTTGAGAATGTACCATGTGATAGTAAGGAAAATTGTTAGTTTACATTGTTATAGTTGCTAAAACTTACCCATTATGTGATTGTGACTTAGTAAGGATTGAATTTGAAGGAAAGGATCTTGGCATTTCTTTGATAGTTTTATAAATTTTTGCCTTGTATCCACCTAATATCAACATTTTAGTTAACCCCTTTGAGCTTTTAAATCCCTTTTCTTTAATCCAATATATTTTAAGCCAAGCCCGCCCTTTAAGACTCATTCATGTTGATCCAAAAGAAATGTTGAGCGCTTAAGGAAGATGGGTTAGAGAATAAAGAGGTGAATTGATGAAATATGTTACGAGGGGTATATATTTATATATTTTT
>JAABOM020059990.1:0-12267 GCA_011800125.2 Solanum clarkiae
TCGAAAAGACTAAATGTGAGATCAATTTATCCTAAGATTGGCCGAAGTGAATTGGACTATATTTAGTCCTAAACTCTAAGAAAATATTTTTATGCCATAAACTATTTTTTTACAAATTGTTATCTACTCTCTATTTGAAAATAGAAGTTTTTTCTAAAAAAAATTTTTTATTGGTTAACTAAATAATAAAAAATATTTTTCACTCACCAACCAAACGCGGTGAGTAAAATCTCCAAACTCTCCACAAATTTATCACGACCCAAGCCTAGGGTCTAGATGTGATATGGCGAATGGAGAACCTAAAGGGACCCCAAAAAAACCACTTAGCACATCATTTACACATTCTTAGTTTCAAAACCAATATAAAGCAATAACAAGTGACAATAACAAAAAGGAAAGTGGGACTAAGTGAGGTCTTTCATGAAATCGTAGTCATAATAGGAATCAAACTCATTAATACAAAACCAATTCAATATCCAACAATACCTCTATTACAAATGGAGTGGGGTCAAGACATCTCGCTAGCTCACCCTCAAAGATAATATCCAAAAAATAAGACAAGTCTTATCAAAAACATGAAAGTAAAGTGAAATGTCGTTCCTAGAGTGGAGAACTCACCAATAGTAGCCTTCAAGAATCTAGCTAGCCACATGGAGGAGGAAGATCAATGGGAGCTTTGGTCCCTACATGGTGATATCATATAGGCATAGAGAATACGTTACTACTTGAAATGTACTAAGTATGTATGGTGCAATACAACAGCGACATAAGCCATAAAATTCAAGATGCATAATCATAATCAATAGATATAGTCTCAATATGAGATGTATGATCAATGCTTGAGTTAAAACATGGATGTAGATAATTAATTTGCATAATATGACATACATATGTGGGAGGAGACCTTAACCGACACATAAGACCAATCGAGTTACTATTCGGAATTCTGATGCATGTCACCCACCGGTGAAGGTGTGGTCTACTTGCCAAGGTAAATAATACTTGACCCCACATTGTGGGTAACTTTTCCTAGATGGATCCACTAGTAAATTCCTTTTAGGATAAATAATATAATTCTATGGTGGCACATAGTTTAGAGACCAAGACTTCTTATAAGGACCACTTGAGTCGAGCCCCCACCTTAAACCTCAATCGGTGCTAAGTCTAATCCCATATAATACATGAAATAATCATACATTTATTCATAACATGAATAACCTGTAAAGACATGTTAACTTGTCATAAGTAGCTCATTCACTTACTTGACCCCTACATTGGCATATACCTTATACTAGAGGGTAAAAACAATGCATAGACTTAACCCTTTTTAGTATGCATTGCATTTCATATAAGGGTAGTGATAAGATTGTAACATGCTTGACCCCTACTGGATAAAATAATAACCATGCTTGACCCCTCATATAGATATTATTTGCTCACAAGAGGGTAGAGTTAGAATAAGGGCCCAACGTATCACTTGTTAATCATAGAAACCTTTCATGAATTTAATACATACTTGGGTGTAACGACCCAGATATTGTACAGTGTCAAGGGTGGACCACACGGCTAGTGTGAGGTCACACGACCCGTGTGGCCTCCAGTAAGACAATACTTGGCTTTGATTTTGGTGTCTTGACTCTTACTATGGTGTTACAAACCAAGGCATACCACACTGGTAACCCCCATGGGCCTTGTGACACCACACAGATCATGTGGATAGAACGTGGGATGACTTGAGCTTGAAACCCCACCATTTGCGGTTAAGTGAGGTGCCACGCCCAATCATATGAGCAGTGCGACATAAAACGGGCCGTGAGGCCCTTCCTGAAGCTTCCGAAGTGAATATATTCTAAGTATGGGATCACTATCTCATAAACCTATCGAGGAAATTTTCTACGTGGTTGTTCATGGGCGTGTCACCTAACCAGGTGGCATCACATGGCTCGTGAATTCGTTCGTGTGGTAGCACTTGTGCTCGAAAAATCTAAGTATTTGGTCAAGGCTACAACTTCCAGAATTCATCTATGTGTTGCTTCAAGGGCACTCGACACGAACTGTGGAGTGCCACAGGGACTATATGGCCTCAAGTGAATTGGCTTTTGGTATATTTTCCTCCATCTTATTAATGTCATTTTCGTAAATTTAATTTATTCTATTGGCCTTTTGGGGATTCCTATGCTATCTATGGCTACCTGAAGACCTAAAACCTACTTTAAACATTCAAAAAATCATTCCTCATATTTTGAACTCTCTCAAAACAACTCTCAATGGAACTCTTTGGAATTTTCACTTAGGGGAAAGGGAGCTCAATTCTTGTTCGAATTCTTTTGGGGTTTCTTCATCTTGATGAAGGTATGTGGGTTTTGATTCTTTGTTACCTCCAATCAATAAGACTCAAACTATTTTCAAGAAATCTTCATGAATTTTGTTTACTTTGATTTAGGGTTTTGAGTATCATGGTTCCTTAAGTTCCAATAATGAATGGGTTAGGTTTATCTATTGATTTTAAGATGATTTAAGCTTTGAAATATTGAATATCATCATTTTTATGAATATATAATTATGCATGTCCCTTTAAAAAACTTGTTTGAGCATGGGTGGTTTATACATGGTTTGAAATGTGGATTTAATTATGAATATACTTCAATTTCATGTTATTGTATTGATTTATGGTTGAATCTTAATTACCCATGTCATTCTCACACCATTCATTGCATATGCATTCATGTTCATGGGATTTTGTGGAAATTATGAAGTGGGTTAAGGCCAACTATGAATTATGTTATGAATTTACTTAAGTATTGGATATGACAAGAATGGGATCACACATATGTCTAAGATTATGGCTCTTTGAGAAATTTTATAGGTGTTTACGCCATTATGTTTATGGGAGCATCAATTGAGGTTTGAGTCGGAGTGGGTTATCCCTAAGGGGCCATACTCATCTCTCAAGAAGGTGCTCTAAAGGAGCTATCCCTATGCATGAAAGTATATCATGAAGAATGTTTTGGCTTTTTTCCCTATTATGCATGATTATGAAGAATGTAATTTAGCCTTTACGCCCAATAATACATGTAAACGATTTGAAATCTTGTGTCTCTTTCACAAGCATGCATATATATGTATTCTAGTGGGATGACGACCTACCACCGATGGATTGGATGTCGGCGTGGACTATTCCCAAGGGTCCATACTCCTTTTCTTAAACTATGTGCTTAGAATAGGATCATGTTTATGCCTCAAGGGGGAAAGTGTATTAAGGATCTACTTTTGGCAAGTAGGTCACTTCTTACCGTTGTGGAGGATACAAAGGGGTACCAAGGAATAGTTCACTTGGTCGCATATCGGTTGCAGTTCCATCATTATATATGCAAAGTACTTTTTCATTCATTAATCATCAAATTCATGGCATCTCGTTTTATTACATCCTTGCCTATATATGTCTTTTTATATTATGTGCCCTTGCGATCTAACATTAAATACAGGTTTGGTAAGTCATATGCATTTTGTCCCGCATACTTAGTACATTCAAATGTACTAATGCATACTCTTGCCTACATGATCTCACCATGTAAGGACTGAAGGCTTTGAGCATCCATCGTGTGACAATTAGCTCGAATTCCAAGGTTACTTGTAGAGGTGAGTCCTATATACAATGGACGATCCACCATCCTTCTAGCTATGTTACTTTTTTCTATTACTTATCTTAAGGGTGAGACTGGGGAATGTCTTGGCCCCCAACCTATCTTATGATTAGAGGTATTGTTGGACCCTTTGTATACTCCTTTATGTTTGTATGCTATATGTTACATTTTATAATGATGGCTATCTATCGGTTACTGTTATGTGTTTGCATTGTAAGCTTATGAATGGTTTCTATGTGATGTTTAGAGTTATCCTAAGTCCCAATCCATCCCTTAGTGTGAGTCCTACTCTCCCATCCCTTAGAACTATGTGTTTACTTTTTTGCATACATTTCAAAACTGATGATGCGTAAATTGATGCTATGAGTCTTGTTTGGCGATCCACAGGTTCCCATTCACGATGTCACTCCTAGTCCCTACATCCATGTTGTGACAAGCTTGGTATCAGAGCACTAGGTTTGTAAATGATCTTTGGAGCCCAACATGTCGCGTCAAGTAGAGTCCTACTCATGGATGTTTAGTGCACCATGCTCATGAGTTGGAGGCTATGACAATGTTCTAGGAATAGACTCACTTATTCATGTCGTATGTCATGCTACGAGTAGTGTGACTAATTTCTTGATCTTGATAATGTCCTTATTCCATTTTAGAAGATGCTTCGGGTTAGACCTGCTAGACCGGCTCCGGCTAATGAAGGCCAAGAACCTTAAGGGCCTATAGATGAGCCTATCTCTAATGGTGAATTTCGTATGGCCTTTTCTTTGCTTGCTCAGATGGTGACCACTAAGACTAGGCAGGCTAACCTTCCTCGGGATCCTACTCCACTTCTAGAGTGAGGATTTCACTCGGATAAATCCTCCAGAGTTCTTTGGGTCTAAGGCTGATGAGGATGCTCAAGCATGCCTTCCTGGATCATTTCTTCCCACTTGGGATTATGGAAGCCAAGATGACCAATTTTATCAATCTTAAGCAAGGTAATATAAGTGTGAGGGATTATGCCCTCAAGTTCACTAAGCTCTCCTAGTATGCTCTGACACTTGTGGATGATCCTCGTGCAAGAATTCACAAGTTTAGTTTTGGTATCTCTAACTTGCTTGTGCAAGAATGTCGTACATCCATGCTTAAATGAGATATGGACATCTCTGGAATTATGGTTTACACCGAATAAATCGAAGGGGAGAAACTCAAGGGAGCAGAGTGCATTATCCTAAGAGGGCCCGTTTTGATGGCATATTCTACGGCTCTTGGGGTGGTGGCTTTGGTCGCTTTCAATAGGGCCAAAGTTCTAATACTTGGATTACTAATACTAGAGTAGCTCCTCCTAGGACACCGGTTGCTTATGGGCCATCACCTCCAGGATGTGAAAAGTTTGGGAGGAACCACTCCAGAAGATGCTTGTGGGGTTTGGATGCTTGCTTTGGTTGTGGGTAAATGGGGCACAAACATGTTGATTGTCCTAAGGCACCGAAGAAGGGTCAAGTGAATCAAGGTGCTCAAGGCCATCCTAGAGCTTCTCAAGGTGTTGCGCCAAGGAATAATAGGTTTTATGCTCTTCATGCCAGTCAGGAATTGGAGGAAGCTCTAGATGTTGTGACTGGTACATTGAAAGACTTTGATTTTGATGCTTATGCTTTGCTTGATCTGAGTGCAAATTTGTATTTTGTGACTCATCTGTTGGCTATTAAGTTTGGTTCGAGTACGGAGACCTTGAGAGATCCCTTTTGAGTATATACTCTCAGGGGTGAATATGTTGTTTCTCATAGGTTTTATCATGGGTGTCCTATTTCTATGTTGCATAAAGTTTTCCCATGTGATCTTGTGGAACTGGAGATGTTTGATTTTGATGTAATTCTTGGGATTGATTAGCTGTGTGCATCATATGCCTCTATATATTGTAGAACCTGGAAAGTCAAGTTCTATCTTCCTAGTAAGCCCATTCTTGAATGGATGGGTAGTGACTCCGTTATTAAGGGTCGGTTTATTTCCTACCTTATGGCCCGGAAGAAGATCTCCAAGGGGCATATATATCGCATAGAAGATCTCTAAGGGGCATATATATCGCATAGTGAGGTTCAACGATGTGGAGTCTGAGTTACCTTCCCTTCAGTCGGTTTCGGTGGTGAATGAGTTTTCGGACGTGTTCTCCAAAGACTTGCTCGGTATTCCTCCCTAAAGAAAAGTAAACTTTGGCATAGATCTTCTTCCAGACACTGAACCTATCTCTATTCCTCCCTATAGTATTGTACCAACTGAGTTTAAAGAATTGAAGGATCAATTGAAAGATTTGTGGGAAAAGGCTTTCACCAGGCCAAGTATATCTCTATGGGATGCTCCGGTGTTATTTGTAAGGAAGAAAGATAGATTGCTTCGGAGGCGTATCGATTATAGGCAATTGAATAAGGCGACCATTAAGAATAAGTATCCATTACCTAGGATGGATTGCGTGTTTGACAAACTTTAATAGGCCACTCACTTTTCAAAGATTGATCTCCGTTCTGGTACCATCAGTTGAAGGTCAGTGAGTGTGATATTCACAAGACGGCCTTTCGAACAACATATGGACATTTTGAGTTTGCAGTGATGTCTTTTGGTCTAACTAATGCTCCGACCATGTGTATGGATCTTATGAATTGGGTGTTCAAGCCATTCCTTGATAGTTTTGTGGTTATCTTTATCGATGACATTCTTATTTTTCCCAGAGTGAGCGGGAGCATATGGATCATTTGAGATTGGTCTTACAAACCTTGAGAGAGAAGAAATTGTATGTCAAATTTAGCAAATGTGAGTTTTGGTTTGGTGAAGTTGCATTTCTATGTCATGTATTGTCCGATGATGGTATAAAGATGGATCTGAAGAGGACAGAGGCGGTGAAAAATTGGCTTAGGCCGTTGACTCCATTGGACATTCAAAGATCCCTTGGGTTAGCAAGGTATTATAGGAGGTTTTTTGAGGGGTTCTCGTCTATTGCATCTACATTGACTTAATTGACACAAAAGAAGGCTAAGTTTGTGTTATTGGACAATTGTGAGAGGAGTTCCAAACTTTGAAGGATCGACTTACAATGACTCCGATTTTGACTCTACCAAATGTTTTGGATAGATTTATGGTTGCATGGTCTGACTAAATCTATCATATCAGATTGGGGTACCCAATTTACTTCACACTTTTTAGGTCCTTTCAAAAGGGACTTGGTACTAAGGTCAAGTTGAGCACCGCCTTTGATCCTCAAACCAACGGGCAAGCAGAAAGGACAATTCAAACTTTGGAGGATATGTAAGGGGTTGTGTGTTGGAATTCAAGGGTAATTGGGATGACCATCATCCACTCATTGAGTTTGCCTACAATAATAGTTTTCATGCTAGAGAATTTGGACAGGCAATTGCAGAGAAATTATCTCATGAGGAAGTGCTGGTAGAGAATTTGGACAAACAAGTGAAGCGGCTTCGTAATAAGGATATGGCTTCGATAAAGGTTCTTTGGAGAAACCAACACGTGGAGACTACTACATGGGAGGTGGAGTTGGACATGATGAAGCGATATCCCCATCTCTTCCAATCTGCTCAAGCCTAAGGTATTAGGTTCTTCCATTTCTAATTGGTCTCAATCCTTCAATTCTTGAGTCTCATGACATGACATGCTTACATGTGCATTAAAAATGGTTTTGATATTGTTTTGGATAATTTGAATAGGTTTCAGCATGAGTTCTAAGTACTTTATGGTTTTTAAATGATGAACTATACATGGTATCTTTTGTTTCGATGTTTCATGTCAAACCTCTCAAGCCTTGTTCTTGCACATCTGGGGATGAATGTTCCAATGGGGAGATGATGTAATGATCTGAATATAATACGACGTCATTGGAATTTTAAATTTTATTTCGGACAAACTTTGGACCAAGTGTCACTGCAAGGGAGGACCACACGGCCAGTGTGATGTCACACAACTCGTGTGGCCTTTAGTGAGACAATACTTGGCCTTGATTTTGGGGTCTTGACTCTTGGTGTGGTGTTACAAGGCAAGACATGCCACAATGGCACCCCAGACGGGCCGTATGACACCACATGGATCGTGTGGAGGGGCCATGGGATAAATTGAGCTTGAAACCATACTATTTGGGGTTAATTGAGGTACCACGCCCAGTCACATGAGTGGTGTGGCATGAGATGGGACGTGAGGCCCTTCGTGAAGCTTCCTGAGTGAAAGTATTCTAAGTATGGGATCGCTAACTCGTAACTTTCTCATGGAAATTCTCTAAGTGTCGGTTCACGGGCGTGTCACATGAACCATATGGCTTCACGCGGCCCATGAAGTCGTTCCTGTTGTAGGACTTGTGCTAAAAAATTCTAAGTATTTGGTCAAGGCTCCAACTTCCAGAATTTGTTTAAGTGTTGCTTCATGGGAACTCCGCACGAACTGTGGAGTCCACACGGGCCGTATGGCTTGAAGTTAAGTGGTTTTCGAAAAATTTTTCCTCCATCTCATTAATGGCATTCTCATAAATTTAATTTATTCTATTGGCCTTTTGGGGATTCCTATGCTATCCAGTGGCTACCTAAAGAACTAAAACCTATTTCAAACATTAAAAAACTCACTTCTCAAATTTTGAAATCTCTCAAAACAACTCTCAAAGGGACTCTTGGGAATTTTCACTTAGAAGCAAGGGACCTCAATTTTTCTTCAAGTTCTTTTAGGGTTTTGACTTGAGGTTATGAGTATCATGATACCTTAAATTCCAGTAATGAAAGGGTTATGTTTATCTATTGATTTTATGATAATATAAGCATTGAAATATTGAAATTCATCATTTTTATGAATCTATGATTATGCATGTCCCTTTTAAAAATTTGTTTGCGCATGCGTTGTTTATAGATGATTCTAAATGTGGATTTAATTATGAATTTACTTCAGTGTCATGTTATGCTAGAGATTTTTGGTTGAATCTTAATTACCCATGCTCTTCTCAAAATATTCTTAGCATATGCATTCATGTTCATGGGATTTTATAGAAATTATGAAGTGGATTAAGTCTAACTATGAACTATGTTATGAATTTGCTTAAGTGTTGCATATGACAAGAATGTGATCACATATATGTCTAATATTATGGATCTTTGAGAAATTTTATAGGTGTTCACACTAATATATTTATGGGAGCATCGATTGAGGTTTGAGTTGAAGTAGGCTATCCCCAAGGGTCCATACTCATCTCTCTAGAAGGTGCACCAAAGGAGCTCTCCCTATGCATAAAAGTATGTCATGAAGAATATTTTGGCTTTTTAGCCTATAATGCATGATCATGAAGAATGTGATTTGGCCTTTACGCTCAAGAATGCATGTAAAAGATTTGAAATCTTATGTCTCTTTCATAAGCATGTATATATATGTATTCTAGTGGGATTGCGACCTAGCAACGATGGATTGGATGTTGGCGCGGAATATCCCAAAGGGTTCATACTCCTTTCCTTGAATTAAGTGCCTAGCATAGGATTATGTTTATGCCCCAAGGGGGAAGTAAAGGATCTACCTTTGGAAAGTAAGTGACTTCTTACCATTGTAGAGGAGACAATGGGGTTCCAAAGCATAGCTTACTTGATCACATGTCAGTTACAGTCCCATCTTCATATATCCAAAGTACTTTCATGTTCATGCATCACAAAATTCATGGCATCTCATTATATTACATTCCTTGCCTATATATGTCTTTCTATTCTGTATGCTTTTGCCATCTAACATATATGGAAGTTTGGTAGGTCATATGCATTGCATCCTGTATACTTAGTACATTCTGACGTGCTAACACATACTCTTGCTTACATGATCTCACCATATAGGGGCCAAAGGCTTTGAGCATCCGCAGTACAATACTTATATCAAATTCAAAGGTTACTTGTAGTGGTGAGTCTTATCTTCCAAGGATGATCCAATATCCTTCTACCTATATTGCTTTTGTCTATTACTTATCTTGGGGTGAGTCTGGAAAGTGTCTTGGCCCCCGACCTATCTTATGATTAGAGGCATTGTTGGACCTTTGTATACTCTTTTACGATTGTATGCTACATGTTACGTTTTATGATGATAGCCATCAATCGGTTATTGTTATATGTTTGTATTGTAAGCTTGTGAATGGTTTCTATGTGATGTTAAGAAATATTCTAAGTCTCGACCCACCCCTTAGAGTGTCCTACTCTCCCATCCCTTAGAACTATGTATTTACGTTTTCGCATATATTTTTGAACCGATGATGTGTCAGTGGATACTATGAGGCTTTTTTGGGGATCCTTAGGTTCCCATTCACAATGTCACTCTTAGGCCCTAGGTTCAGATCATGATATTGGGAGCCCATGACTATCATAAAAACACTTGTCTTGCAAATCATACAATAGCCTTTCAACAATATAAGAATCTTTGTCATGTAATATACTCAAACATGGGGAGTATATGGACATATGCTCAAAATCATGCAATTTAAGAATATAGACAAGAAAGAGCAAAATTAAATTATTTTAAAGTGTTGCAATTCAACCCACCAATATTTTAGTAAAATCCTTATTTTTGAGTGTCATGAAATCTGTCAAAAATTCAAAATATTGCATAGTTTTTCATAGTTCATATCATGCATAACTTCAATAGATGCAAATCAACTCATGAAATAAGCTTTCAATAGATATTCATGCATAATCAATCAATACTTGATAAAATCAACATAACTCATATATATAATTCATAATAGGAAGTACCCATAAAGAATCCAGCTTTGAAACCATGAAATTTTCGTAAAAGAGAAGGTTGGGCTCCATGGGTGAAAGGACCCATGGATGAATACCCGCATACCTAAACATGAGACTTTCTTGAAGAAAACTTGAGGAAGACATGAAGCTTGGATTGGGTCCTTGAATTCCAAAGTTGGTTCTTGAGATATTTGAATCTTAATAGAATATTTGATGATGTTTTGGAGAGGATTTGAGAGGTTTTTGAGAATTTTAGAGTTGAAAATTAGCTAAGGAATGAGGGTTTCACGTTTCAATGGGCATTGGGTTATTACCCAAATGTCATTCCCGAAGTTAGAAACATAAGGGAAAATTATACTGAGTGCGCCCAAGATGTGACGCAGCTCTATCGCGAAGAGAAATGCCCCCAAAACGCCCAAAAAATGTGCTTTGGGAATACCCATAATCGTAATTTTCATACATCTAAAAATTTGTGTGTGATATCCAAAATCTGACTTCATATTCTTGATCAAGGGGAAAAATTGTGTGGGAAATAGTTATAACCCGAAAATAGTGGTGTCATGCCCGAAATCCCGTTAGGGCAGACTGGCACCCATTGCCGATGAGGCTCGGGAGAACCAACCTGTATCCATGCGCTTTTTATACATATTATAAGGGATTTCTACATTTGACATGCCTTTAAGAAAATATACAGTGATAACAAGTCAAAAGGAAATATATATGGCTAGGCCGTTGGGGCCACGGAGTTTAAAATACGAGACATGACCATACTTTAATCTGCATAGTCTATAAAGCCTCTAGATAAGGAAAAGTATCTGATAAGGGTTAGGATAGGCCTTATCTCGACTAACTATACAATACAAAAATATAAGCTCTAGACACATACAAAGCTCCGAAGCAACCTGGAGCTTGGTAATAGCAGTCGGATATCCTGTTCTCCTACTGGGGAGATCTACCAACACTTATACCTGCAACATGAAATGTAGGTCCCCAGCAAGGGACATCAGTATGAGATAATGTATAAAATATGTAAGGCTGGAAATACTATATATGAAGTAACAACTCAAATGAAATTATGCACTGGTGTAGGATAAGAGACCACCCTCAGTTATACTGTGGGATCATGTACTTTATGTTCTTTTTATTACTTTACCTTTACTGTATAATCTGTGCACAACAAGTAATACAAATGACCAGCTGATCAGTGGTAAATCTATATCAGGATTGACCCTGGCTAGGCTTTTCCTTTAACCCCTTGGGATACCTCCCGTGATAGGATCGACCCTTGCTAGGTGATTCTTCCATCCCACGGGTTATCACCCATCAATATGCAATATACTTTACATTATTTTGTAATTACCTTTGAGATGATTCTGTTATTGGTCGTAATATTAGAGCTACAGGATTGTATATACAACATATGACGTGTAAATAATCACAAAAGACAATACCATAATGAAAGGAGTAGGCTACACAAATACTGAAATGCATAGGAGGTAGAACAACACATGAACTTTATTTAGTAGAACAAACTCGTGTATCCTAGTATCCAAGTATGTATGCAGATTTTAAGGTGACTATGTATGGGAGGATATGAACATATGAAAGGGTTGAGACATGGTTAATAGTTGTGTAGGAGTTGGTATGTTCCTTTATATGCCAATGGTGGATTTATATTTCATGCCAAATAATACGAAATCAAGTAGCCTTACATACCTCGCTGTATGACCTCACTATTACCTCAAGATAACCTTCCCTTCCACCAAATATTTATCTATAATACAGTAGGTGATAAAACTAGCATTAGCAGCCAATAGATATATCTTGGCAGCCCAATCTCATAAAAAAATAACATACGAGCGGCAAGTGGGTACTTATAAACCCGAACGTATTCT
>JAABOM020059991.1:0-12266 GCA_011800125.2 Solanum clarkiae
TAAATATTTTGTTAGATGACTTTACCTTTTATATTTGAAAATTCTCTTGTTAGTATTTTGATATGTAGTTTTCTTGTAACCTCTCCCCGGATAGTTATTCGATTGTTGAGCTTTGTTTTTTTTTTTTTTGTAAAGATTAGATCTTTGGTATATTATGACTTTAGTGTTAATTAAATCACTTTGTTCATGTATAATAATTTTAGTATTTTTTAACTAAATCACATAACAACTCTAATATTATTACTTAACTGAATCTACATTACCTTTGTGTGGATTGTTCGTGTACTAGGTGTATATGTCTATTGAGATGTATATGCCCTCAACAAACTTATTACTTTTAAACCGAAAAAAAAAAACAAAATAATAAACCAAACCGAATCAAAATGACAGTAACCAAACTAATGGTTATTTTTTTGATTTGGTTTGGTTTGGTTTTAGAAAATAAAAAACCAACTAAAATAGTTTAGTTATGGTTTTAACTAATAACCGATCCAAACTGAACCATGAACACCCCTAAATTTTCATCAACATAACAATAGAATCTTTATAAAAGTGTACAATTTTTTTTTTCAAAAGTGGCCCTCAAACTATTGAAAATGGTATAAAAATGTCCTTCATCCACCTATTGGACCTAAAATGCTCTTGTCATCTACTTTGGGTCCAAAAATGCTCTTGTCATATAACCTTTTTGGCTCACTTATACATTTAAAACTAATCACCTTCTCTTTTTTCTTTTTCTTTTTGAAATATTTATTATATTTTATTTTCTTATGGAATAAAATAAATCTCCATAAATCACTCTTGAAAATGGGGGGTTTACTTTATTCCATAACAAAAGAAACATAACAAATATTTAAAAAAGAAAAAAGATAGGATTGTTAGTTTCAAGAATATAAGTAAGCCAAAAAGGTGAATGAAGGGCATTTTTGGATCCAAAAGATAGATAACAGGAGCATTTTTGTTTCATCCAGGACATTTTAGGTCCTTCTCTGTAAAATAAAAGATAATGTATTATTAGTTATTGAATTTAATTGCTTAATTTTCTCTCTTTTAATTTGGTATTTACCTTTCACAAATATTAGTTAATGTTCCTCTCTCATAACCTCACATAAACAAACTCTATCTCATATAAAGTCATTTCAAAAGGATCAAAGCAATTATGTATCAATTTTAACTCAGCACAATGGATGATGGAATGTAACAGGTATTCATGAGGTTCCTAAATTAGTACGGAGTGTTTTGTATATCAAGTGTTCATGAGGTTCCTAAATTAGTATTGAGTTTTTTGTATATCAATTTTTTTTAGTAGTTTCAGGCATTAAAACAATGAATATGTAGTTTGAATTATTTCTGATTCCCGTATAGTGTCGTATTATGTAACAAATACCAGTCATGTAAAATTGGAGTAAAAGTTGTCACATGCTTGCTTTCCATAAAATGATCCATCTGCTACACCAAAGTAATCACAGTCGGGAGTCAATACTTTCTGAAATAGCATAAGAATATTTTGCCTACCACAACATCGGATATTGTTCTAATGCACCAAGTAAAATTTGCAACAACACACATCCATATAAAAAGATTATCCTACCAACGATTAAAAGGGGACCTACGTAAGGGTTGTGATTTATCATTTGCAATTCCAAGAGCTTCAGCGCCTTGAAATGGAGAACCATGGTAAAATAATAGGATAAACAACAGAAAGATCAAGTCTAAGTGCTGCTTTGGATTAGCTTATTTTAGCTGCTTTTGAGCCAAAATAACTTTTAAGTATTTGAGTAAAGTTAAAAAGTACTTATAAACACTTATTTTTAAGGCAAAATAATAAAAAATAAATCAAAGAACATAAATTAGAAATCCTAACTTATGATTTTTGACTTATAAGCAATAAGCGATAAGCCAAAAGTCAATCCAAACGGGCTCTAGGTAGGAGATGCTTGATGCATTTCCTTTCAACTGCATATACATTGCGTTGAGAACCATCATCCAGCTACTACAACACATGAGCTACACACTGTGAGAGAAATGCTTAGAGATTCATGGAGAAATCAATAAAATGAGAAAGGGGATCGAAGAGAGAGAGAGTTCTGGTTTTAGGGAAAAGGCCCCTTCTTTCATTCAACAAAACCTTTTTTTGCTGATAAAGTGAAAAAACAAGATAAAGTGTTGTACAGTTGTTCCTTTTATATCCTCATATTCCTAACTGCTCCTAACAAATTAATTAGCTGCTAACTAACTTTAACTGACCACTAACAGTAGTTAACAGCTTAAACAATTTCTTCCACTATTTTCAACACCCCTCTTCAAGCTAGGTAGTGTAAAAATGTTTAACACTCCTAGCTTGAACAGTAGATGCTTGTGTTGTACTCCATATAGGCTCTTGGTGAACAAGTCCGCTTCTTGATCCTTTGATGTCACATGATGTGTTCTAATTGTTCCATCTTGTATCCTTTCTCTGATGAAGTGCAAGTCTATTTCGATATGCTTGGTCCTTTCATAAAAAATAGGATTTGCTGCAATTTGAATTGCAGCCTTGCTATCACTGAACAGTTCGACAGGGGTCTGAACATCTAACTTCAGCTCCCTGCACACTCCAATCAACCAAATAATCTCTGACACAGTTGCTGCCATGGCTCTGTACTCAGCTTCTGTTGAACTTCTGGACACTGTGGCTTGCTTCTTGGACTTCCATGAAATCAAAAATTTTCCCAGCTTCACCACATAGCCTGTTGTGGATTTCCTTGAGTTGGGGCACCCTGCCCAATCTGCATCACAGAAGGCCCTTAAATGTGTTGCCTCCTCTGACCTTAATAAGACTCCCAGCCCAGGCTCATTTTTCACATACTTCACCACTCTGTAAGCAGCCTCCAAATGGGACTTCTTAGGTCTTTGCATGAATTGGCTTAACACATTTACTGCATAACTGATATCTGGTCTGGTCATGGTCAGGTAAAGTAGCTTGCCAATCAGCCTTTGATATAGCCCTGCATCCTCCAGTTCAGTGTCTTCCTTTATTCCACCCACATGCTCATCATACTCCACTGATATGAGCTTGCTGTTGCACTCCATTAGAGTCCCTGCTGGCTTAGATCCTGATAATCCCAGCTCATGTATCAACTCAAGTGCATACTTCCTCTGATTCATAAGAATCCCTTCTTTTGATCTTGCTATCTCAATCCCAAGGAAGTACTTCATTTTCCCTAAATCTTTGATCTTGAACTTCCTTTGTAGTGCTGCCTTAGCCTCTTGAATCAGTGTATCATCATTCCCAGTGATAAGCATGTCATCAACATATACCAAAACAATCACTATGCCATCTTCTTTTTTTCTGGTGAACAAGGAGTAATCAAATAGGCTCTGTGTGAATCCTGAGTTGGTTAGAACCTCAACAAGCTTCAAGTTCCATTGTCTTGAAGCTTCTTTTAGCCCATATAGGGACTTGTGCAGTCTACGCACCTGTTTATCCCCCCCTTGACTGCCAAGACCTGGAGGAGGCAACGTGTAGACTTCTTCTAGCAAGTCACCATTGAGGAATACATTGTAGATGTCCATTTGATGAAGGCACCACTGACTTTCAGCTACAACAGCCAAGACTAATCTAACAGTGACCATCTTCACTACAGGAGAAAATGTCTCCTGGTAGTCTAGACCTACTTTCTGATTGTACCCTTTTGCAACTAGTCTTGCTTTATATCTCTCCACAGTTCCATCAGCCTTGTATTTTATTTTTGAACACCCATTTTCAGCCAATTGGAGTCTTGTTGGGAGGAAGAGTGACCATGGACCAGGTTTGGTTGTTCTGTAAGGCAGTCAACTCTGCATTAATGGCATCCACCCACTGTGGGTCTGTGATAGCTTCAGTGTATGATTGAGGATCTTTGATGGGAGTGATCTTGGATAGGTAGGCTTGATAAGGAGGGCTAAGGTTGGTGTGTGAGATGTGAGACTGCATGGGATATAAGCAGGCAGAGGTACTGGGCTGCTCATGTACATAGTCTTGCAGCCAGGTGGGTGTTTTTCTGGGTCTATTTGATCTTCTGGGGATATTGGTGGATGGTGAAATAGGTGGAGGTGAGGAGGAATTTGTGGTAAGTATATTAGGTACAAAAAGGTGGTCAGGTTGAGTTGGTGTTGGTTGAGGTGGTGAAATGATTGAGGGTTCTGTGTTGGGTGTTGTGAGGACACCATTTGGAAATGTCTGCAACCTATTTTCCTTGAGTAGCTGGAAGGGAAATATATGCTCTTTAAACATTATATCCTTGCTGACAAAGAAGGTGTTAGAGAGCATATTGAGCAGTCTGTATCCCTTTTGTGTAGAAGAGTAGCCTATCATTACAGCAGCAACAGATTTTGAGGAAAATTTATCTCCATTGTGTAATGTAGTTAAAAAGCATAAGCACCCAATTGTTCTCAGGTGAAGCAGGGATGGTGGTCTACCATGAATCACCTCAAATGGAGACTTACCAGACAACACCTGCATAGGCAGGTTGTTTATGATGTACACAGCATTTAAAACACATTCACTCTAGAATCTGACTGGTAAAAAACCTTGTAGTCGAATGGCTCTAGCAACTTCTAGTATGTGTCTGTGTTTTCTCTCAACAAGATCATTTTGTTGGGGTGTGTGGATATAAGAACTCTGATGAACAATGCCAAGAGAAGAAAATAAATTGGAGCAGTGAGAATTCAAAAACTCAGTTCCATTATCACTCCTAAAAGTCTTCACTTGCACATCAAATTGAGTCTTCAGTAATGCAAAGAATAGTCTAAGAACCACAACAACATCACTTTTCTGTCTTAACATATAAACCCAAGTCATTCTACTAAAATCATCTACTAAAGTAAGGAAAAACCTGCAACCATCATGGCTAGCCACTCTATATGGACCCCAGACATCCCCATGAATCACAGATAGAATGTCTTTGCTTCTACTTGGGCTGTTTGGAAATGGTAATCTTGTTTGTCTAGCCAGTGGACAGATTGCAAAGTCATGAACAACATGAAGGTTTCCCCTGATCTTAAGTGCAGGAATCTTCTGCATTACCTTGATAAGAGCATGTACAAGTCTCTTATGCCAAATTTCAACATCTGCAACTTCATCTACACCATTATTGCTTACTGAGTGAGCACTTATTTTCCTGAACCTCTTTTCCTTCTTTATTGGGAGCTCTATATCATACAATCCATTAGCTTCTTTACCAATCCCCTTCACTGTTCCACTGAACAGATCCTGCATGATGCAAAAGTCAAGGAAAAAAGAGACAGCACACTTTAAGTCCCTTGTTAACCTGGACACTGAAAGCAAGTTATGCTTGAACTTAGGGATGCATAGTACATCATTGATAGTATCACCATTTTGCAAACTGCAACTTCCAACACATGCTATATCAAGTGTACTACCATCCGGCAAATGTACTCTCTTAATGTTTGTTCTATCAATCTGACTGACTCCATCCAACATCTCCTTATTATGAACCATGTGATTCGATGCCCCAGATTCTATTATCCACTTTTTTAGGGCCACATTGTTAGTAGTTAAGAAAATCTGATGCATACCTGCTCTTTCTGCATCAGGTGGTATTTCCTTATGAAGTAGCTTTAGGATTTGATCATACTGCTGCTGTGTAAACATCATTCCACCTTCTTGGCCTGGATTATGTGTAGGTTGAGGTGTCTCTGCCTATGCTGAATTTACTGCTGCATTTGATGTGTATTGAGATGAATATGCATTCTTCTTCTTCTGTAGATATCCATGCAGTTTGTAACATGTATCTCTTGTGTGACCTTTCCACTTGCAGTGATCACAGAACAGGAAGTTATTCTTCCCTCTATATTGTCCTTTATCATAATCAGCTTGAGATCCTCTAGTTGCTTGTCCAGAACTTCCACCATTGTATTGATTTTGCCCTGTTTTGTTGCTGTACAGAGCTGTTGCAGTTAGTTCTTCAGTTGCTTTCCCCAGATTTCTCTGTCTTTCTTCAGATATCAACATTGCATACGCCTTGTTGATGTTAGGTATTGGTGTCATCATCAATATCTGACTCCTAGCCTGATTATATGTTTCATTCAGCCCTATTAGGAACTACAACAACCACCGATACTGATGATGCTCCACATATCTTCTGGACTCTGCACATTCACATCCAGGGCACGGCACTAGTGAATCAAACTCCACCACAAGTCTTTCAACTTGGTGAAATAGCTTGATATGGTCAATGTTCCTTGAGTCAATGTTGCAATTCCTTTGTGTAACTGAAAAACCCTAGATCCATTCTCCTTATCAAATCTCTCTTTCAAATCATTCCAGACAGTCCATGCATTAGAGGCATATGCAACACAACTGATTAGCACTTTACTCACAGAGTTCATGATCCATGAGAGGACTATGGCGTTCACTTTCTCCCATAGATCATGCAATGATTCGTTGAACTTCTCCTTTGTGTGTCTTCCGTCAACGAACCCCATCTTACTCTTCCCTACCAGTCCAATCCTCATGGACCTACTCCATAAGGTGTAGTTTTCCGGTCCAGTTAGTTGAAACGAGATGAGAGAACTACTTGGAGTGTCGCATGCCTGCAAATACAGAGGGTGATTCGCGTCTATGACCATGTTCGTCCTTGTAGCTCCTCTTGCTCTCTCAATTGTGTTCTGTTCTCCGTCCGCCATGTTCGTCGCACTCGAAACCCTATCTGCTTAATCTGAGAAATCGCGTGGCTCTGATACCATGTTGAGAACCATCATCCAGCTACTACAACACATGAGCTACACACTGTGAGAGAAATGCTTAGAGATTCATGGAGAAATCAATGAAATAAGAAAGGGGATCGAAGAGAGAGAGAGTTCTGGTTTTGGGGAAAAGGCCCCTTCTTTCATTCAGCAAAACCTTTTTTGCTGATAAAATGAAAAAGCAAGATAAAGTGTTTTTTACAATTGTTCCTTTTATATCCTCACATTCCTAACTGCTCCTAACAAATTAATTAGCTTCTAACTAACTTTAACTATCCACTAACAGTATTTAACAGCTTAAACAATTTCTAAACCACTATTTTCAACATATTGTTTATGTGTGTATAATACATACTTTTCCTCTAAAACCTAACATGACAACTTTGTAACTAGTGGCCAAGTTAAAAATAATAACTGATATATCTGGCACTATTACCATAAAAATAGTGTAGGTATCTTAAACTATATTGTCGTTATCAAGCTTGTCTGGTGCAAAATGAAACTATTTTGATCGAATATCTTAATTAGGAAAATGCGAAACATGCATTCTAATATTTTGGTTATTTTAATCAAAAGGAATGATTGATTAATTCTATACTTTGAATCAACATTAGCAAAAACTAGTGTTTCCAAAGGTGTTTTTGGGGTGAGCTTCAAGGCTAGTCTAGGGATGGTAAAATTAAGTCCAACCTGCCTAACCCGTTGAAGTTTGGACGGATTAATAACTCTTGATGTTTGAAATGAAAGGATCACTGAGAATTGGAAAGGAAGAAATTTTTTATTATTTTTTTCTTCCAAGTGTGAGTACAAGAGCATTTATATATACACACAACCAGTCCCTATGCTATTTACCATGTGTCTTCTTCCCATGGGATTACCATAACTAATCCTAACTAACTAAACTAATTAACTGACTAGCTAATCTATTAACTAATTAATTTGTTAGTTAACTAATTAATCTGTTAGCTAGTTAGTCTCTCTAATACTCTCCCTCAACCTGGATGTATTGAAGAGATTCAATAATCCAAGCTTGTTTAGTAAGAAGTCATGTTCTGTTCTCCCTGATGCTTTGGTAAGTAAGTCAGCCTGCTGATCCTTAGTGTTGATGTAGACAGTCTTGATAAGCCCCTTCTAGATCTTTTCTCTAATGAAATGATAATATATCTCAATGTATTTCGTATGCTCATGGAACACTAGATTAGCAGCAATCTGCAATGCTGATTTGTTATCACAGTAGATGAAAGTTGGTTCCATCAGTTTTACTCCTAACTCCTTAAACAGACTAGTGACCTAGACAATTTCAGTTATTAATGCAGCTAAACTTCTGTACTCTGCCTCTATGGAACTTCTAGACACTGTATGTTATTTTTTTGATTTCCAGAAAATAAGATAATCACCAAATTTCAGAATAAAATCAGTGACTGATCTCCTTGTGCTAGGACATGCAGCCCAATCTGCATCACAGTGTCCACTTAACTGAGGTTTCTATTAGAGTTCATAAGCAACCCTTTTCTAGGCTCCAATTTGATATATCTGATCACCCTCAAAGCAGCCTGCCAATGTGATATCTTGGGTCTTTGCATGAACTGACTTAGCAGCTGAACTGCAAAGGCTATGTCTGGTCTTGTAATGGTGAGATAGAGTAGCTTGCTGACCAATCTTTGATACCTTGGAATGTCCTCATACAAAGTTTCTGGATCAAACTAAGCAGTAGTCAGTCTTTGATTGCATTCCAGTGGTGTCATTTTAGGCTTGACATTCCCTAAACCTGCTTCAGCCATTAATTCAAGTGCATATTTCCTCCGGTTCATCAATATGCCCTTATTGGATCTCATAAAATCAATGCCCAAAAAGTATTTAAGTTCACCCAAGTCCTTGATCTTGAAATGACTATGTAAAACATGTTTGGTCTCTTCTATTAACTCTGGATCATTTCCTGTGAGTAATAAATCATCAACATATACTAAGACTATCACCAGTCCATCATTCTTTTTCTTTGTGAACAAAGAGTAATCTAGATGATTCTGTGAATAGCCTGAACTTAACAGTGCTTCAGTCAACTTGGCATTCCATTGCCTTGAAGGCTGCTTAAGTCCATATAGAGATTTCACTGGCTTGCATACAAGATTCTTACCCTTCTCAGCACTGTAGAACTCTTTAGGTAGTTCCATATATACTTTTTCAAGTAGATCCTCTTGTAAAAATGCATTAAAAAAATCCATCTGAAAAATGTTCTAATTCTAAGTAGCAGCTAATGCTATAAGGGATCTAATTGTTGTCATTTTAACAACTGGAGAGAATGTCTCTTGGTAGTCAATTCCCTTAGTTTGGTTGTATCCCTTGGCCACCAGTATGGCTTTAAACCTATCAATCTGACCATCAGCTTTGTACTTAATCTTGAATACCCTTTTGCAACCAACAATGTTCTTTCCTTCAAGTAGTGTAACTATTTCCCAGATCCATTTTCTTCCAGGGCTTGTACTTTATGCTGCATAGCATGTATCCACCTGTTGTCCTTGACTGCTTCCTCAAATGTCCTTGGTTCAACCTCTGTGGAGAACATAAATAAGTAGACTTTGTACTTAGATGATATGTTGTCATAAGAAATATAGTTACTCTGAGAATAATGGATAAGCTCTAGTTGGCTGAGTCACATAGTCTTTCATCCAAATAGGAGGATGAGAATTTCTGATAGATTTCCTGGCTGTAACTTCCTCAATTCTTCTAATTACCAATCGAGCTGCAATAGTGGTATTATCAGGCTGAGCAACAGGTCTCTCATTAGAAGTAACTTCTAGTCTTGGTAAATCATCATTCATGACCATGGGATTGTTTTCCAAATTTATATTATTTGCAGAAATAGGCACAGGTAGTTCTCTATTTTCATTACATATAGGAAGGTTATCTGATATTGCAATAGGATCAGTAGGGAATAATAGCTTCTGTCTGTTGAGTACCTATTTGAAAGGAAACATATCTTCCTTGAATATAACATCCCTGCTGATGATAAGCTTTCTTTGAGACAAACTGTACAATATATACCCTTTCTAAGTTGGTGAATACTCCATTAGTGCACAAGCTTCAGCTCTAGGGGAAAACTTATCTTGTTTGATTACCTTGGTAGCATAGCACAAGCAATCTATAGTTCTTAAGTGATCAAGATTTGCTTTGTGTCCATGAAACTGCTCATATGAAGATTTTTCCTTCAGAACTGGGGTAGAAAGTCTATTGATCAAATATACAGCAGACAACACACACTTTCCCCAAAATCTGATAGGAATGTTACCCTGAAATCTGATTGCTCTAACCACCTCAAGTATATGCCTGTGTTTCCTCTCAACCACTCCATTCTGTTGTAGAGTATATGGACAACTACTTTCATGAACAATACCAAGAGATTTCAGCAAATTGGAGCACTTACTGTTAAAGAACTCAGTCCCATTGTCAGTCCTTATCCTTTTAACATCCCTATTAAACTAAGTTTTCACTAATGTCAAAAAGAATTTCAACACTGAAAACACATTATTTTTCAATTTCAGTAGATACAACCAATACATTCTTGAGTGATCATCAACTATGGTTAAAAAAAATCTTAAAACATTATGAGTAGTAATCCTGTAAGGTCCCCATATATCAAGATGAATCAAATCAAAAGCAACTAGTTCCCTAGACACACTCAAATGAAAAGGTAATCTAGTCTGTTTGGCAAATGGATAGACAGAACACTTATTACATTCATCATTATCACTGAAACTGTTATCTATGAATAGATGTTGTAACACTTTCATAGAAGGATGGCTAATCTATTATGCCACAACAGCTTGTCTGTACTGGAGTGTTGTGTCATCAATACTATCTGAGTCCTTTTGCTCTCCTTACATTGTAATGCAGGAGGAAGATAGTTTAGTCCATCAATTTCTTTACCAATCCCCTTCACCTTTCCATTGGAGAGGTCTTGAAGCATAAAGAACTCAGGGAAAAAATTAACTGAGCGATTTAATTTTCTTGTCAATTTAGACACTGAAAGAAAATTATGCTTAAATGCAGATACCATCAACACATTTTCTAAGACACTTCCATCATCTGTGCTGTAACAACCAGTGTGTGATACTTGTGGAGTCTCACCATTAGGTAAATGCACCATCTTATTGACACAATTAGATGCATGACAAAGTTTATTCAATTTGTATGTCATGTGACAAGTAGCACATGAGTCAACTATCCAATTTTCCTTTCCTTTCTCAACTTTGATCTGTGAGCTATCATTATTTACAGACAAAGCATTGGATATGGTAATCATACCTATCATATTTGCTATGTTATCTAGTTCCTTGCTTGAGCTTGAACTTGCTTCTTCTTTCTCCAACATATGTAGGATCTAACTGTACGGTCTTGGAGTAAAGATAGGCTGTGTGGACATGCTTGGACCAAACTCAATGTTCCTTTCCTTCATCATAGGAGCAACAGGAGAAAACTCATCCCCCACTTCCATCTCATTTTTTGAAGTAGCCACATGATTCACTGTATCATGAATTCTCTACATTCTGTTATTCTGCATCATATTAGCTGATGTTAGTCTAGATTTTTTCTTAAACTTCCAGTCAGTTGGATAGCCAACAAGCTTGTAGCAAATATCCCTAGTGTGTCCATGCATCCTACAATGATCACAAAACAAATTCCAATTCCTTTTCTGCTTAATGGAATATGATTCCACAAGATCTAGTTTCGTTCAAGTAACGGATTCTAGCCAACTGAAAGGATTTTCTGATCAATCCAGAGATCATTTGGATTCCATTAGTAATAAGGATTTGGAATATCACACATTGATTAATCAAAGAGAGATTCAACAACGAAAAGAAAGATCGATTCTTTGGGATCCTTCCTTTCTTCAAACGGAACGAAAAGAGATAGAATCAGGGCGATTCCCGAAATGCCTTTCTGGATATTCCTCAATGTCCCGACTATTCATGGAACGTGAGAAGCAGATGATTAATCATCTATTTCCACAAGAAATCAAAGAATTTCTTGGGAATCCTACAAGATCCGTTCATTCTTTTTTCTCTGAAAGATGATCAGAACTTTATCTGGGTTCGAATCCTACTGAGAGGTCCACTAAAAATCAGAAATTGTTAAAGAAACAACAAGATCTTTCTTTTGTCCATTCCAGGCGATTGAAAAATAAAGAAATAGTTAATATATTTAAGATAGTTACGTATTTACAAAATACAGTCTCAATTCATCCTATTTCATCAGATCCGGGATGTGGCAATCCGATATTTTCTGAATCCTTATGTAAGGAATTACAAAAGAAATTCTTTCAACAAAGATGTGAATTAGGAAGGATTGGTCAATGAAATATGAACCGAAAACTGAACCTTAATATACCCCAGAACAATACATTTTTGTTACCATGAGATATATTGGCAACCGCTGATCATTTGATTGGACTGAAATTTGGAATGGGTGAGGCTTATTTGGGTCGTGTTGTAAATGCCCTGGCTAAACCTATTGATGGTAGAGGTGAAATTTCAGCTTCTGAA